>VYXC01008162.1:366707-407614 GCA_013397175.1 Platysteira castanea
TGGCCTGCTCGCCATGGCTGCCAGTCCAGGCAAAGAGCAGCTCTCCCAGCCCTCCTCTGCATGGAAGATGTGCCGGCCGCAATGGCAGCTTCCCTGCTTTCCAAGGGCGCGGAGCCAGGCTGAAAGCCGGGGCTGCGGGGACTGCAAGGGCAGGGCTGCCCGCTGCTCCTGCCGACCCTTAACACCCTGGGGCAGGTCCCACTGGCAACCTCGAGCACTAGCCATTTCCAGGAGGGCTGGTAGGGATGGGGCTTCCCAGAAACCGAGAGCTCAGGCAAAGCCCGGCTGGCCCGGTGAGCTCACAGGCTTGGCGTCGAAAGCGCCCGCGCGGCCCTGTGACATCCTGGCTGGGAGGCTGTGCTGCGCAAGCCCAGGCACTAAGAGAAGAGGAGGGGATTGCTGGCAAGGTGCTGGGCGAGCGCGGGAAGCCTTCCCCCCAGCCCCCGAAGCATGGGCTGTCAGTACCCGCCACAGCACCTACCTTAGCCCCCCCAACAGTACGAGGAAGGCGGCAGAGCCCAGCTCGATGGGTACCTTATATCTATGTCCCCCGGAGGGCTCTGGGGAACGTCCCAGGAGCGATGCCGCCACATCTGCCGCAGCATGAGCTGATGCGCTCAGCCAGCCCGGGGTTCACTCTCGCTCTTCCTCCCCCGGCAGCCGCTTTCCGGAGTCATCCCGAGGGCAGGTCCCTGGCAGGGCTCCGCCGCCCGGCCGCCCGGCCGGGGCCCCGGCTTTGTTTGCACCCTCCACCTGGTTCCTCTCCCCGCACTTCCTGGAAGTGTGAGGGCGGCTGTCATCGCAGCCGGCTGCGCGGCCTTCTTCCCACGGCGCTGGCCATCTCCTCTGCCGGGTCCGCTCCAGCAAAGCCTCGTGCGCACCCTCAGCAAGCAGGAGCACGTCCTGGCACGCTGGGCTGCGCGCCGAGGAGCCGCACCTCCCTTGCTGGGAGGTTCTCAGGGACCCCAGACCTGAGACAGCACCCGCTCCCAAAGCTGTCCCAGCACCGCCACGTGCACTGGGCCATGGCAGTGGGGTTGTTCTCCTGCCACCCACCCTGTGCCATGCATATGCTTACCCTGCAGGGCACCACAGCACTCGCAACCCTTGGGTGTATACATCCTCCTTGTGTGGCGGGTCTGAAAACAACATCCAGCATCTGCTCACTCTGCACTGGAGTTTGTTGAAAAAATGCCTTGGTAAACCAGGAATGGCCAGTGTGAAAAGTAGAAGCATCTAGGAGGCCTCCAAAGAGTGGAGAAACAGCCTGACATTCATCATCCATCCCCCAGTCTGGGGTGACACAGCCCACCCCCCAAAACCCCAGCTCTTCACAACCGGATGCTACTTGGTGTGCTCTGGCTCCAGGAGAGCTTCAGATCACCAAGAGGGTCTGTGGACAGCTTCTGTGGGTCAGAGAGAGGCAAGCAAACAAAGCTGGACCTGGCAGCCTGCACAGATGGCATTTCTAAAGGGGCACATGGTCTTGCTTTAAACTCCATCATCAAAAGCAAAAAAAAAACAAAAAACATTGACAGACCTTGATCTCACCAGGCAAGCTCTGAAACTGAACACAACCCACTGGACTAATTACTATGCAGAGAGAGGAAAAGGCAAGTCCTGGATGCCTAACTCCAGCTCACAGATCAGGGAGGGGAAAGTTTTATTATTGCGGAAAGGGTTCGTCATCCCCGCTGCTTTGCATGCCATGATGGGTTAGTTGCATTTTCTCCCTGCCTGCAGACATTTCCCTTTCATGTTTTGTTCTGTCTCTTGGTGTTGATGTCTAGTCCTCTTACCCAGGAGCATCAGGAGCACCAAGGTTTTGTGAGGCTGTTGGAGAAGTAACACACCCTGCCCTGGGACCTTCACCATCCTCTGTGTGCTGTGTCCCTGTGTCCTTTCACAGTTCTGTCCCCTGGACTTGGTGCAAAACTGTGGAGGAACCCCTAGAAGTCCCAGTCCTGGCTGTTCTTGGTCAGGAGGCCAGAGGAGTCACCCAGCTGGCACAGGCTTCTCTGTCTGCAGCACAGGAGAGGGATGGGGGTCACTGTGCTGGATGTTGCTGTGTGTTGGCACCCTTGTCTTCATGCTAGTTTGTACAGAACCCTGGTACTGGAAAGATTAAGCTGCCTGCTTCAGCCAAACTCAGCAGGATACCTGCCTGTGGGATGCATTGTGAACAGGATCAGATAAGGGAGGGAGTGGTCAGGGGAAGGGATGGCTCTTGGTTCAGGGATCCCAGCTCTCCTCCCCCAGGAGTGTTCAGATGCAGGTTGGCATTGCCACTAATACAGGTTAGTGCCCCTCACAACCTCCCTGCTGGCCTGCGCGGGGAGTCCCACCCCATGGTCCCCCTGCACACTCACACCACCTGCAAAGCCAAGGCTGTGGTTGTGGGGACAAACACGGGAGGGAGGCTCTGTTTTGCTGCCTCAGGGAGCTGACCTGGCTTGCCTGATGTGGAAAAAACACAGCAGGAGGAAGGGCAGGAGCATTCCCTATGGCAGCAGCAAGGTCTTGGGTCAGCTCAAACTAGAGAGTGTGCCTGGTTTAAGATGGGGCTTGGGGCTGCAGTATGCCACCCCTCCCTGGCAGTGCTGCAGGTATGTCCAGGCTGTACCCACAACCTCCCTGTTTCTCCGAAGCTGCCTCTTGGGATGTTTCTATCTCTTGTTACACGCAGTCCCATATCCAGTTCACCACTGCCTTGCACACAGGAACATCCAGAATGAGAGCCAGAATGAGAGTGAACATATACCAGCACTGTGCACCAAGCACAGGGTGATGCCAACTCCGAATCCATCCCACCCCTGTGCCATGCACTACAGCCTGTGTCTGACAGTGGGGCCCAGCAGAGCTTGTCCCTCGTTCTGGAGAGAGTCAGGGCAGGGGAGACACTTGCTTGTCACCCCCAACCAAGGTCTGTGAGGAGCCACCTGCTCATTTCTAGCACTTCCCTCTGGCCGTGCCACCCATCTCCTTTCCCCTGCTGCACAGAGGGATGCAGAGACAGATGTCTCTGTCAGAGTGGAGCGGGCTTGGCTTGCTGGAAATGAATGGGAATTTGATTATGCTGCTCTGCAGAGCAGGGCTAACACAATTAAAAGGCCAGCAGGCAGGACTTGGAGGAAGGAGATCCCCTCTCTGTCCCTTTCTTCCTGCAGACAGTGGAGGCTCTCCTTTCCTTCTTCCTCGGCCCCTGCACTGCCCAGGCTGTCCTGGGACTTCACAAACATCCGGAGCCCAGATCTGAAGGCAAAAGGAAGAGAAGACAGCAGAGAGTTGCAACCATCTTCCCCTGGGCCCCTCAGGACTCCTACCTCCCTCTCTCCAGCAGCTCCAGCCAGCTCTCCCCACTGGCCTGCCTGCTCTATGACCAAGCTCCCTTGCTATTTACATTACAAAGCAGCCCCCTCTGCTCCACTCTGCGGGTTATATTTAGCTCCCTGGCACAGAACAGCCTGTGAGATGCATTAGTTGCGTCCTATCTGCCAGCCGGGGACCGCGCTGAACAGCCGAGGTGCCTCACATCTCTCTAGCGGGGACGGGAGCTGGCTGGGGGGAACAGAGGGACACAGGACCCCCTCTTCCCACTGCCAGAGGTGCCTGCAGTGTGGAGCCCTGTGGTGCGTGGGCTGGTCCGGGCGCTACCTCCGGCTGTGACCGAGAGCCGAAGGGAAGGGTACGTGTCTGACATCTGGCACCCCGCCCCATAGACGGAGCCTGCGGAGAGCTCGTACAGGAGCTTTTGTGCGCTTGTGGTTTCCTTTCTGAGTGAACAGCCCTCCGGGCTGGGTTGCTGGGAGCAGCGGCAGTGACAAAGGCTACTGCTGCAAGCATCACCCTGAAAGCAATGACGAAACTGAGAGGGAGCCCACAGCTGCTCAAGAGAGGTTGCAGGGCGCTGCTGTGACCTGCTGCCACCTGTGCCAGGCCTCTGGCTCCAGGTCAGCTTTCCCTACAGCAAAGTTGCGCCAGCCTCTGGCTTGCTTTGTTGCCACCGGAGCTACGCCACTCTGGGAGCTAGAGATGATCCTGCCCCACCACAAAACCTTGGTGGAGACACTCAAGGCAAGCAGGAGCTGACTTTGGACTCCCTTTGGCCGAAGTGACTGTCTGGGGATCGAGGCACACAACCCTGGTGCTTGCTCCGGGTTTGCTGTGGTGACAGAGGGCACTGGGTCCTTCTGGCCTTGCAGAGGCACCTCCCTACTGGGAAAATTGTCCTAGAATGTGCAAATCTGGTGCAAAAGCCAGCATCATTAATAAGTTTGGCACGAAACTGCTACTCAAATCCCTAAATATAACCTGAGTGCTGAGCTCTCTTCCACCCGCCCAAGGCGCCTCCATACACCGTGGCAGCTATTTATGGAAGGAACTTTATTTCCATGGGATTAATATAATTTCTGCTCATTTCAAAACCTTTATATAGCAGCTTATGCCGCCTGCCCCTCGTGATGACTAATGGGTCCCAGCAGGAGCAGGCAGGTTGGCAGCAAGGGGACTGGGGCCTCCAACCTCCAGCTGACATTGAGGATAGCTGTGATGCCCACAGCCCATGGAGGAGGTCCTCCAAACTCTGTACCAGGGTTCAGTAAGTGTCTCCAGAGCTGGACAGCACAGCAAGGGGATTTCTGTCAGCCCCCTAGAACTTCTCACGCTGCAGGAGGAGCACATGATAGAAGGTTAGCCCTCCTCTGAGTAACAGCTCCAGCACCACCTGACCTGCCCGAGGAAGCAGCCAGACCCGAAACTACATGGGTGTAAAGGGACAGAACAAGCAGGTTTCCACCCCCAGACACTTCCTCTCCCATTTCTCCTTCCCTTTGCTTGGCCATCCAAAACACTGGGTGGTTGAAGCAACTCATCCCAAGTGTTTCTTCCTTTGCTGCTGGCCTGCAGGTTGCTGCAGCATTCCCTCCAACCTCTCAGAATCCTCCCTTCTGCAAAGCCTGCACTGAATGGGGAAAACTCCCTTGCAAAGAGACCCCTTGTGAGAGTTGTGTAGGACAGAAGTGCTTTGTGTAAGGGCAGCACAGGCTGGAGCATGTCAACTGCGCCACCTGCTTGGGGCGGCTGGCGAGGGATGGGCAGGGTGTATACAATCCCTGGCAACCTTAGACAATTCTGGAACAAATTCAGGCTGATAATTTAGGTTGCAATATGGTCCCTTCCTCCCCTGGGGAGGCTGGAAAATTGCAGCTGGCTAATCTGTTCGTAAAACGCACTGTGCACATCTGGAGAAGACAGCTAAGAGGAGAAAATCCTGCTCTGCTTGGCACAGTGATTCCTCATCCTCTGTGGCATCAGGGCAGAGACCCTCCCAGCTCTGCCTGGTGCCTCAGTGAGCAGCCCTGGGAACAGAATGAGGACCAGGAGGGCTGCGCATTGCCCCAGCTTGGGGCAAGGCTCAGGGACACAGGGCACCTGGGGAGGTCTCTGCCACCCCGGATCCTGCTTGCCACCCACAACAGGAATAACAAATGCTGGGGATGAGTCAGCTTCGAGGCCCCTCCTGCTCTGCAGGCACTAATAAGGTTTCCCATTAGTTCCCATTACTGCAGCATTGGAGAGCAATTTGCTCACAGCTTGCACTGAAGCCCTTGCAAGGGGGGGAAAGGGGCTGTACATGTGGGAGTGCAGATGGGGGGTGAGCGACAGCTCCTGCCCAAACTCTTCCCCCTGGCAGAGCTCTGCAGCCCAGGGTCCCCAAGGCCCAGACCAGAGGCAGGAGACCTCATCCAGCCTCTGCCTGCCATGGCAGTGGATATGACACCAAGATTCTCCATGTCAGTGTTCCACCTGCTTATAAACTTTGTGGCACTTGCTCAGCATGGCATGACATGGTGACATGGAGCTCAGAAAGACACAGACAACTCTGGGCCAAGCCAGCTCTGGAGAATGGTAAGAAGGCAGTCCCTGCCTTGTCCCCTCCTCTCAGTCCCAGACCCTCACAGCAGTCCAGGGTCAGTCCTGCAAGTGTCCATGTTTACTCTGGGCAGGTGCAGCGTCAAAGGATTTCTCCTCACTTACACCTGAAAGCCATTCTGCAAAGATGGGGGGGTAGTAAATCATAGAAGGGCTTAAACACACTTCTAGAGAAAGAAAGGGCAGGGTGGGACAGCAGACCTTATTTGCTGTGGCAGAAGAATAGAGCTGAAGTCCTGGTGCTGACCCAAGCAGGATTTCAGACATTATGGCTGGAGTTTGGAATAGGAGCTCACCTGAGTATCACCAGGCAGTGGCTGCCATAAGCCCCATGAGCGCTGTAAGATTCTTCACCTCTACCAGCTTTGCTTGGTGATAGCAGGGGTGCGTAAGCACAGGAGTTGTGACAGAAGAGTCACAAAAGTGACTCCAAAGTGTCACCAAAAGCCAGGACAGATCTCCTCTTGCTGCAAGGTACCCCCAGAAGGCCCAGCCCCCTGTCTAGGAGGCACTGCAGCCCCAGGATGGGAAGGGGGAACTGGGTAGAAGGAAAATAAGGGGGCCTGCAAAGGTGATAATGGGGCTGCCACTGCAGAGCCACTTGCACGCGATGGGAGGGACTGGACTAACTGGTTACCTTGTCTCTGTGCTGAGATGGTTTCTGGTGGGAATGTGCTGATGGTCAGTGGAAAGAGCCAGCCCTGACCCCCTGGGAGGGAGATGCCTCAGGGACAGGCCACTCCAGTGCCCCAGCGCAGCCCTGACCCTTGGGGACCCAGGTGTTCCTACCTGTAGGAGACCTGCTTTCTGATGGCCAAGTGCAGGAACTGCTCCTCCACCTCCGCCACGGCCACTGGCCCTCTCATCTCCTCCCAGGCTGGATCCATACTGCGGAGGCCCAAGCGTCGTGCTTGCCCAGTGCTCCCTGTATCTGCTGCTCCCCGGAGGCTTGCTGTGGCTCCCCTGGCCGCCTCACCATCGCTCCTGGCAGGGGAGAAGTCTCTCCAGCTCCCGGGACCTTCAGCCATGCTGGAGTGCGGTGTCTCTCTGGGCGAGGAGTCCCACTCTGCCCCCAGAACTTCTTGGGCAGCCTGGTTGTGCCCCGCAGGGTCCCACAGGCTGCTCCGCTTTGCCTCCCCAGGGCCGTGGGACAATCCCAGCAAGGTTTACCTCCCTGAGGGAGCAAAAGCACGAGAAAAAACAGCGTCCAACTTTTTGCAGTGGTATTTATCAGCCTCTTGATAGCAGCTTGGGTAGCTCGAACGCAGCAGCTCAGCCTCCTGCTGTCTCTACTGCCCTGCCACTCCGAAGCGGAGGAATATCTGACACAAACCCGGAGATGTTGATGCTGCTCCTCGGAGGTGCTGGCACTGTGAGGGCAGCGGGGAGGGAGTGGGGAACACGGTGTTTGCTGGAGAAGCACAGTCCAGGGATAGCGATGCTTGTGCGAGTGAAAGAGAGCTTGGATTGCCTTCTGCGAGGTCCCTCTGGGACCAGGCACGTCCGTCACTGTCCCCGGCAGCAGCAGCTGAGCAGGAGCAGCAGGGAAAGGTAGGCAGCGAGAAAAGTGCCTGTGAACAAAGCCTGGAGCAGCTCTCAAAAGACAAAGCAGAAAGTGAGCATGAGTGTGTGCTGTGTGCGCGGGGAGGGGGCTGCGGGGAGCTGCATCCAGCAGGCAGCCTGGTGTCACCTTAGAGACACTTGAAACTGGCACTTAACTCTTTGGAGTCTGGGAAGGCAGAGGAGGGGGACAGCTCAGCCACCCCTCTCTGCCTGCAGTCCAGCTGGCACCTGCCTGCCTGCAAGGGCAGCTCAGGGAGCCAGGTCTCAGCCACTTGTCTTAACCAGACCTGCTGTTAGATGAAGCCAGGCAGCCTGGAAAACTGCATGACAGCAGCAGTCCCAGCAGAGCAAAGGACCTGCTGTTGTGTCCAATCATCCAGCATGGATGAGATCTGTCCAGGGACAGGGTCCCCAGCTGTGGACAGTGGTACCCAGCTGAGCAGAGGTATTACTGTAGCATAGCCTCTGTCCTTCCAGCTGGCTCACTCAGCTCCTTGACACTTAGGATGCTACATTATTCCTGATTTTTCCTTATTCAAGTCAATTTTTCTCCAATCTTGGCACCCAAAGGTAGAAATGCCCTTCTGTTCTCTGCCCACATCCCTCAGAAGAATTGCGTCATTTGTTTGTCCTGGGCTGTGACTGGACTTTGTGACCCCAGTCCCAGCCCACCCTGGTGCTGTGGATGTCAGCTAGGGTAAGGTATCGCTGCGAAGCTCCCGTATGTGCCTGATTGTTCTGCCCCAGATTCACATGCTGTGCCTTTACCTGCTAGGCCCTGGAAAATTCAAACTTTGTGTCTATAAGAGCCATCTTCTGCATCACGGCAAGGTCCTACAATCATGTACTGCACCAAGAGCACATTGCTGTCACCCATAATCCCAGTGTTTTCCCCTGAAAGTCTGGCATGATGAGAGCAGGAACCTGCCCTCAACCTGCTCTGACTGTTGTATCACCTTGGGAGTCATCAGGAGCATCTCATCCCTCATGCCAGTGTGCCGGTAAAGGCACAATAAAGGAAACTCTCATACCTGCTAGGTTCAGCAGAAAGAGGGAAAAGGGGAAGCTTTATTTACATTTTTGATACTTTATAGGGTTCTCAATTCCACAAGAGATTGGAGGACATGTCACTTTTTCCTCAATCCCACTGGACAAAAACGATGCTCATCAAACTTTCTCTTATCACAAAAGGAATGAAAAACAGAAAAGACGGTTAAATAAACACTAGCTATTGTTTACATGAAACTGTGTGAAAATTTTCTGACTCCAAGGTTATAACAGAAGGCTTAGCGAAAAACAGGACAACAATGCCAGTACTCCCCACCACCTCCCTATGGCCCTGTGGCACCTCTGCTGCAGGGTGCTGTGGCACAGCACGTTCCCATGCCACTCCTGACCCCAACCTGGGAAGCGGCAGGGGCTGAAGAAGTGCTGTGTCTTTTCCTGGTAACCACAGCCCACTGGCACCTCCAGTTCAAGTTACTGAACCTTTGTCTGTCCCTAAAAGTCACAATGACATCTGTCTCTGGCTGTGCCTCCTGGGGGATTTGTGCCTCCCAGGGGCACACCAGCCCCCAAGCCCACTCCTCCACAGAATCGTGACTGGCAGAGAGCCCCACACCCTCCTCGCTGTGTGACTCAGCCCTTCCAGCCCCCACAGGGCTTTTGTTCTCCTTGAAAGCTGGAGTGCTGCTGGGTGAGCCCCTCCCTGACAAGCACTGCTAGCCCTGGGGAAACAGCTTCACCCTCACTAGTGGGGACAGAGACCTGCTTGGGAGCTTGCCAGTACTCCCTGCACGGGTGCATGGCCCTGCTCCATGTCCTCCTGCTGCCCACAGAGGCTGGGAGCAGGCTTTGGAAAGGGAGAAGCAGCGGGTGCCCAGCTGGTGCAGAGGGACCTGTGGCACCTTGTTCTTCTCACCACCCACAGTGGAATGCTTCTTTTTCTGCCTTGGGGCTCCTCCTGGCCTAGGGAGCCTCTGCTGCCACGGACTGTGGGAGCCACCTTCATCTGTGCCAGCTGGGCTGCCAGGGCAGGACAAAGATGGGCTGCCCAGAGGAGCTACAGGGGATGCAGAATGCAGGTCCACTCTTGCTCCCAGGGAATTTTGGGAAACATCTGTCTTGTCCCTTATGATTAAAGAAGTTTGTGGCCACCAAGCTGAGGAAGTGGTCAGGGATGGATACAAGTAGGAAGCTGGGTGAGAGCAGGGTCCAGACTTCCAAGCAGGAAGGATAGGGAGAGCATTTCTCACTGGTGGATGTGTCAGTGCCATAGGAAATAAGCTTCAGGGTGGGAAGCAGAGGCCTTTATTGCAGGCACAGGAGACCCCTGAACTAACACCGCCTTCAGTCAAGTCAGAGTAAAGGGCTGGACACTGGGTGCCTCCTGCCTTCCCAAGAGGCCTAATCCTGCTCTACAGAAACCTCCTCTGTGGGGAGCAGCAGCCAGCAGAGGATTCTACCTTTCTACCCACATGCCAGATTGTATAGCTGTCACACAGGCAGGGCAGGCCAGATTTTGTGTGTCTGGAGAAGATGAGACATCACAGGATATGCCTGCACGGAGGGATGTAATGGATTGCACAGGCTGCTGCATCTCTCTCCACCCACCCCTCTGCTGGATGTTTCGTGTTTCTGTCATGAATGGGGTCACCCTTCACTTGGAGCTCCCTGAGGACTTGGGAAGAGCAGCCAGATACTGCCTGAGGATGATGGGACTGGACAGTAGGATTGGGTCAGTCCTGTTCTCCTGGCACCCTTCAGCTGAACCAGGTCACCTGCTTACTTGGTGCTTACCTATTTACCTGGGGGACTTGCAGGAGTGTGCTTCTCCTGTGCCCTGGGTAGGGATTTCCTTCTGTGTGGGTGGGTGGGACAGTGCAAAGGCATAGCGGTATTTACCATACAGACCCATCCTTGTTTTTGCAGGCATAGGCAGGACAAGAGCTTTCTGAAGGAAGCGGCATTTCTAGTGAGTAAAGCGCTGTGAAGGTACAGTCTCCTTCCCTGGGCACAAGAGGAACCTCCACCCTGCTCACCTCTAAGCCCCGTTTCGGCCACCACATTAGAAAATCAACACAGATTTGTTGAGGCAGGCCAGGTCAGTGTCCATCCAGGTGCCATCGCTGTTAACAAGTCCCCAGCACCCAGAGGGTGTGAGGGGGTGCAACTTCCCCATTTTCCAGAAGGTGTCCAAAAGCCCAGGATTCTTGCCAGGTATCAGGACCAAAGCCTATTTATCCCATGATGGATGTGTGAGACATCTGCTAGCGTACTCCCAAGGGGGAACAGCAAGAGGGACCACACAGGGCTTGGAAAGCAGGGATACTCTCCTGAGAGCCCTAACAGCACGTGCCCTTCTGTAACAAACAAAACATACCCACCAGGCTGCTGCCACGCACCGTCAGTGACCCACTTGGCAGCAGCAAGCCACAAAACCCAATTATTTTCTCTCTCTCTTTCTCTCAATTTTTTTTTTTTTTTTGGTTCAACAGAACAGAAATTGGTTCTGTTACCAGCCCAATTTTTTTTTAATTGGCCTGGTAACAGAACAATCGGGAATAATTTGTCTCTGAAAAACAAAGTCTGTGTTCTGTTAGCATTTTTTTGTTCAAGGCTTGTATGAATTTACAGTGCTGAGGCTACTGAGAAATGTGACCCTGAATGGGCAGAAGCCCAGCTTGTTGTGGCAGAGCTCAGCTGGGGCACTTGGAGCAGACCAAGCACAACTGAGTGAGGCTGAAGGTGACTTGTGAAGAAGGTGACTCTTGCTTTGCTAATTCTCTCAATCTGCTCTAATTAGTTGCTGTAGCCAAATTGGTAGGTGTGATTGGCTGGTGCATTTTGGGAGGCATAGCAGGGATCAAAAGATCCTAATGTGCCTGCTTTGAGCAGCTCAGAGTTATCTGGTAGACTGCAGAATTAGGAGAATTTGTCAAGATGAAGGGAAATTTTCTCCTGATGGAAGGGGTTCTGATTGCTCTGGCTGCATCAGTGTTAAAGGCGCCAAAGCCTGAGAACGCATCCTTTTAAGAGCTTCCCTCTTGCACCTGTTTTGGAGTGTGCATGAAGGGTGCAGGCCAAAATCTCCCTGGAAGGCAATTCCCAAAGAGCTGTGTGAAGTTTCACAGGGCTGAGCAAAGCAGGAGCCCTTCCTTTGGATGAAATCTGGTGAGTGCAGGGAGCAGCCCCATCCCATACTGGGGGAAGGTGCATCATGCTGACGCATGGTTAGGAGGCTGCTTTTGGACAAGGTGCTGCAGGAAAAACATCAGGTTCTTAACTCACAACTAGTTCTGGCCCAGGAAGAAACTGCAGGGCAATTTCCTTGCATTGGTGGGTAGGCAGGGGAAGGGAGCTCTGCAAAGGTCTGCAAAACCCATGTCAGACTAATCTGCCACGGATCCCACATCAAACTCCCTCTTGGCAGTACAGACCCAGCTCGGAAAAGAGAGCTCCTGTCTCTCCCAGACACTGTTCAATGGCCAGCTCAGTCAAAACAGGAAGGCAACAGCTTTACTCCTCTCCACAAAGAAATTATAATCTGCGGAAAGAGACCTTTGCAAGCCATGAGCCTCACATCCTGCTGTGGCAGAGTCCTGCTGTACCAGCCCAGCCAGAGGTGGGAGATAGAGACACCTTACAGCACCTCTGAAAGGAGCTTCTGCTTGGGCTGCCTTCCAGACATGGAGAGCTGACTGCAAGCAGATCTTTCAATGGTCAAATTCTAATGAACCCACTTGGAGCTTGCTAGAAAATGAAAATTTCTTTTCTAGGCCCCCTGTTGTTTTGTGTTTCACACAAAATCAGGACAAAACCTATCAGTTTTCGCAGATGTAAATGGACTGTCAGAGGTACAGGCTGACAGACAGCCAGGACCCAGGTCGCTGCCAATCTGAGGGCAGCTGCTCTGCTTTTACAGTTAATGAAAATATTTGAGTACTTTTTCAGACAGGATAGGACCATGGTGCTGTGAGCTATGTCTCTGTTGTATAGACCCCTGCACAGCGTCTTCATCAGAGTAGCTCACTGCACCCCATATACTTTCTTCCATGATCTTCCTTCTTCTAAGAGGATGATAGTGGTATTTCAAAGGGGGAGAAGAAACTGAGGCAGAACAGTTCTGATCTGTTCAGAACTGCAGGAGAAATGACAGTGCCAGTGCTGCTGGGAATAAAACATGCACGTTTGTTTCTCCTGACATGGAGTGTGAGGTCCCAGTACTGAACTAGTTTTGCACGTGGCCAGGGAGTGGGACAGGGAGCAGGAGGTGAGGAGCTGTGCATGTGGGCTGGCATGACAACCATGCCTCAATGAAAGCACCTGTCAAGCCAGGGCTGATGCTGCATCTTTTTATTTTATTTTTATTTTGCTTCATAAAGCAAATGCAGAGCAAGTGATAGAAGGAGGAGAAAGGGTGGCTTGAAAACAAAACAAAACAAAAACCACAAAAAAAAAAAAAAAAAAAAAAAAAAACCCAAAAAAAAAACTAAGAGGGAAGAAGCAGCTGCTGGAGTATAAGTGGAAAGTGAGCTGCTACAAGAAGGAAGTTCATAGATGCCAAGCCCGCACTAATTCTTTATAAAATACAATACTGAAAATAGGATCTGAGAGTCTCCAAAATACAATATCTTAAGGGATTGGCAATAATACAAAATAAGTTTCATTATGTACAAACGAGTTCTGCTCTTGATCTCTGTACAACGGTGGGAGTGGGAGGCATGGGGACATGCTCAGTGGAAGTGTTGGGGTGGAGGAGGGCGTTCTTGGACCCGGCAGTGGTTCTTTGTGCTGGGGTGGAGGTGGAGGGTGGGGAGTGCAGTGGTATCTGGTGACCAGCAAGTCCTGTGGGGAGAGCAGAGTTCTGCTGAAAGCCTTCCTCTTCATCACCCCACTGGCCACGCATGCATGATTGCAGCTAGCTGTGTCCAGATTTTCCTAAATGACTTTGAGGGGCAAAACCAATTTTCAAAAGGGAGAAAAGAAGGATGTGAGGGCCCTTCCCTCACTTCTCTCAGTCCTTGAGGAAGAGCCATCCCATCTCTTCTCTACAGGGAGCATTCTCCACTCCCAGCCTGAGGGAAGAGGAGAGGCTGGGGCAGTGCAGAGTGAGTCCAGGGTGCTTGATGAGAAACAAGCAGAAGAGGAGCCTGCTGTGAGACCTGGCAGAGTGCACAGGGTCTCCTGTGTTACACATGGGGCAACCTGCCACATCCCAGATCTCCGACACTCGTGTCCCACATTGTCCTTCCATCAAATGGCATCTGAGGGAATGGAGTGAGGAGACACTTCAGCCTTTTTGCAGGGCTTTTGCTGGAGAGGAAGAAGAGTCAGAAATGGGTGTCTGGGTGCTAAAGAGGATGGCATAGGCTTGAGATGAGGTCACTTCAACACCAAACTCGGCAAGTCTGGCCTGAGAGGTGGTATGGCAAGAGTTTGCTACCTTTGGTGTCAACATTTAGAAAGAAGAGGTCTAAAACTGTCCTTGGTGACCCTGGCCAATTCCAGCACACCACCTCTTTCCTGACAGATGTACCTGGCTCCAGAAATGCCAATATGTCCTCAGTGGCTTCCACAACACTATTGTGCACACAGAGGATGTGAGGGGAATGATGGCTAATCTGACAGCCCTCCAATGGGTTGCAGAGCTCTCCCTGGTGGTTCCTAGGAAAACCTCATTTGGCATGAAGCAGAATCAGGGATGGGGAGCTGGGATGGGGATTAGGTTATGGGAATGTGTTTCTCTCACTCACTCTCAAAGGGGGAGGCCTGCAGAATGGCAAGTGAGAAGGCCACTGACTTGGTTAGCACTGCACTGTAGGGCCCAAGCTGGGAACAGAAGGCAAAACACCACCCCTGCAAAAACTGGGATGCTGAGGGTGGGGAAAAGTGGGTTGGGAGGGAAAGTTGTTCTCTCTTTCAGAGCTCTGGTCACCCAGAAGCCGCTGGCTAATTTTTATGGTGATTTATCTGTCTGGGATCTCTCTCCCCCACTCCGTTTGTGTGCAGATCTGTGCAGATAGTTGGTGTTGAAGTTACGTAGGGATGTCCATCAAGAGAAAACTAGAGCAAGGAAGAACTAGGTTTTCTCTCAATGGAAGCAGAAATATACTAACATATGGAGGGCAAAGAATGAGCTCAAACTCTCCAGAGCCATCTCTCCAGCACCAGCATCACCCACTCCTAAAACCCTCAGGCAGGACAGTAAATCCAGCACTTTCTCTCTCCTTCAGGTGCATCTGATGTAGCCAAGGGGTACACATGTGGGGACAGGCCCCTTGGTCTGGAGGCTTTGGGGAGTGAGCTGAATAGTTTGTGGACTTCCCCTGATCTCCCTCCACTTCAAGGTGAGCCCACATCCATAGGGTAGTGCTCATTTAAGCAGGAGGTAAGGCCAGGAGAAGAGGGAGTCTCAGGGCTTCTCCAGACACTTACTGCTGGTTGTGGCAGTCCTGTGACTCCCCTCAGAGAGATCAGCACTAATGGGGACAATGGGGAAGGGGAGGAGCTGAACCCAAGGCCAGTTTAGGAGTGCCTAAATGCAGTGTCCTCTCCTGCCAAGTCCCCTCAGTTGCTCGGTGAGGAGGGAATTCTGCAATCAGACAGACGAGGCCTTGAGGTCCAGCAGCTGCTACAAGAATTCAGTTGTCTCACTGGAGCTTGTCTCCCTGAGGAAAAGAAAAGACATCAGTCAAGGTTCAATGTAGCCTCCTATGCAAATTCACCTCTGTGTGCCCAGCTAGCTTACTCTGACCATGTTGAACTCCTTCCCCAGGGCATTAAATGGAATGCAAACCTGGGACCATGTGAGTCATGCAGCCCTCCACATCTTTATGCAAGTGGGACACTGCTTTATGGACGAACATTTGCTCTAGAAAATGAACTTGTTCTTATGCTCCCTGTCAGCACTGGCCTCCTCCAGCCAGTGCTCTTAGCTGACTGCCTGTCCTGGGCGGCTCAGCTGTCCTTAGCTTGCAGCAGAGGGGACAGACATGCCTCCTGCTTAGCCCCAGACACCATGCTATGTTTTGGGCTCAGAAGGTGGCCCCACCCACTTACCTTTCATGGAATTGCTCTTTGAGGTGGCTGAGAGTTGGGTCAGTTCGGTTCTGATCAGGACCCCCCTGGGTTTTGCTCAGATATTTAGTTGTCTCATGTGTCCTGGCCAGATGAGGCCTTCCCTCCTCAGACTGCCTTTTTTTGGCCTCCCACCCCTCAGGATGGTCCATGGTTAGGAAGGAGCTATAGCTCTCTTCTAAGGAGCCAGCACCCTCATCATAGAAAAGGAGGCTCCGTGACTGAACTGGAAAAAAGGAGAGCAGTGGTTAATAATGAGGACAAGGTCTCTTGCAATGGGTGTGGGTCACGATGGTGGTTTCAGCACATGCTCACCCAGCCTCGTCCATGTGTAACTGTACAGGATACCCTCCTCCCCCCAGCTTCAGGAAGCAAATGCCCCCCTGGACACACGGCCTCTTCAGAAGACAACCAGTCTGCCCTAGGAATTTTCCCTCATGTTCCTTCCTTTGACACTTGTCATGTTTTGGGACAACAGTTAGCACAGAATGACAACAGGCCCAACAAGGAGCCGTTATGAGAGTTTGTATCACCAACAGATTAGGAATCTTCCCTCGCCACAGTCCCAGCATATGGGGTAGGCACAGAGGCGAGGATGCTATGCCTGACCCGGGAGCGTCGAGAGAAAAGCTGGAAATGGTTTGACAAGTTGAAATGGAGGAACCATGTTAGACTCACTCTTACTAGTTGTGTAAATGTCTGGTGCTGGTGTTGCTTTCACTGTCTGTGATGCTGAAGAGAATTCAGGGAGACAGGGCATCAGGGATCCCAGGATCAGAACAAAGCAGAGTGCCAGCACCTAGAAAGATCAGCACAGAGTCAGTGACACTAGCCATGAAGAAACACTCCCCTCACAGCACACCAACATGAGGCTGTGTAAGAAGATCTGGCCAGGCTGACAGCTGGGTACCTGTGGTCTCCCAGTGAGAGAAGGGGCTTGCTGTGCTAATCTTTGTTGCACATTCAAGAAGGGAAGTCAGAAACTTCCTCTTGTTGCTTTATTTGGAGTATTTCCGGTTCAATTGTGAGAACCTGCCCATCCTATAGAGGAGAGATAGTGGAAGGCATAGCTGAGAAACAAGCTGGAAAAAAAGGGAGACTCAACAGAAGGGACAAACTCTGCCTTGACCAAAGGGAACCCGATCATTGGCTTAGCAGGAGCTGTTGTGGGCTGTAAAGAAAGCAAACCCACTGGGAGAAATCTGTAAGGTACCACACACATAGAAAAGTGAAGCTACTATGCATGCAAGGACAGAAATGACAGCAGAACTGCAGTTGCCTAATACCCAATGGGAAAGATGCAGAATTCCAGGAAAGGGTTAAATTTATGCTTGACGTGTAGATATGCAGGACCATGTGTCAGTGCCTTCTGCCATCAGGCAGACCAGTCAGAGCTACTAGGCAGTGATAACAGGAGAGAGGTATGTGAAATCTCCCCTGCAATCTTCCTCAGGTAGGCCTGAACCTATCTGGAAATTCAGCCATAACAGTAAAGCTTCAGAGAGAAATGTCAGTGCTGATCATAAGGGACTCTATAGAGCTTAGGGAACTGCCAGTACAGAGCAAGAAAGGACACATGGGAAATGGAACAGAGCCAAATTATTGAACACTCATGCACCATGCACCGTCTGTAACTACCTTCTGCCAGCTCAGTGCTCAGACTGAGCAGCCAAAGAGGCAATGCGTCTGTTGGTGTTTTCTACTACCTATGTATAAACTAGCAAATTTGACCTCTGTGGACACCTGTGGGGACAGCCAGCAATTGCTTGACTGCTTTTCAGAAGTCACCTATTTCGGAATACCTGTGCCTAAGTAACACAGAGAAGCTGGTACATCAAGGTAATTTTGACCACCAGTGGATTCCAGAAGACGTGAAAGATCGAATAATAACATGGGGATCCTATGTTATGTAAAAAGGGATTTTAATTGTCCAGACTCTTCATGGCTGGTTTTAAAGTAAGGACATTAAATGAAGACAGCATAGATGCTGTCTAAGCATGTCATATCAGGCACATGAGGCATTTATAATCCTTATTCCACAAAAATAGAGGAAAAAATAAACTCTGAATAGATGTTGCTTGGAATTATCACAGCCAAACACGCAACTTGAAGAAAAGGGAGCCAGCCCTGAAAAGTCTGTTCTTTCCTCCTAAAACAGAACAGGTTTTTTGGGCTGAGAAAGAGCAGTATACTTAACATCTTGCTTTAACAGGGCTTTCAACTGGGGCTTTGCAAAACAGCACTTTTTTTACTCTGTTTTGTTTCAGGTTAACTCTGATGCTCTGATTCACTTCCAGTTTAGACTCTACAACACTTCATAACAATAATTCTTGGCTTGATTCTGAGTAACATTCAAGTCACTGAGTTTGACCATCTCATTATTTGACCTCTTAAAATGGAGGGAAATTAAGCTAGACAAAACTACTGCAAAACGATTTGGAAAGGTGGAGGAAAAATTAGTCATAAAAAAAGACATACTGAGAGTGTATTTATCAAATGGTTCACTGTCAAACTGTGAGGAAGTAGCAGATGGAGTAGCAGAGAGATCTGTTACGGATCTGGCAAGATTCAGCATTTTTAAGCTTGACTTAAATGATGGCCTGTATCAAATCTGCAGATGGGAGAGACTACAACCAGACGGGCTTTTGGTCAGTATTCAAATTCAGAATGATCTTGACCATAGGAAGAAGTGGTCCAAGAGAACAGTGGGAAGATCGATACTGACCAATATGGAGACCTGCTGAGACCTCTGAGGTGCGAAGGGGAAATACACCAGTGGCTACGTGTTTCAGCTGTTCTACAGAAGAGGATCTGGGAATGAAACTGATGCATAGGATGGGTCCAAGTCAGTCCACTCTGCAAAGGGCAAATCTCAGCCCAAGCATTATGAATAGGCTTTCTGGCCAGATTTGTACCGGCCTTCAGGTGGAACACTATGCCCAGCTTTGGGCCTTATACTTCCAAGAAGATGCAGGGCCATTGGAGAAAGTCTGGTAGAGAGCTCTGGGAACAAGTAGTGGTTCAGTAACTCAGCCTGTGAGGGAAGACTGAAGAAATTATGGTGATTTAGCACAGCAGACTGAAGGGAGTTGCTTGAAAACAAGAGTCTTCAAATATATAAAATGCAGCTGCACAAAGGGAGAATAAACAGATCTTGCTTACAATGGGCAGAAGTAGTTCTAATAGGCTTAAGCTGTTGCAAGGAAGACTGAAATGGGATAGCAAGAAAGCTTTATCTGGGAAAGATAACATAGCACTGGAATGGTTTGCTTGAGGAGACTGAGGACTGCTCACCACTGGAGGCCTTCAAGAACTGGCAGTACAAATATCCAGCAGCAGTGACACAAGGCTAAAGAAGGGTAGCCTGGTCCACTCACATGCTGCAAGACACGATGATTCTGCATATCTGTCATGATAAGGAATGCTGTATTTGAAAATGGAAAATGAGAACTCAGAGGCTTATGAAAGGAACTGGTCAAAGATAGAAAAGCAAATTACAAATTCTCTAAATGCTTCAAAGCTAGGAAGTCTGAGAGAGTGGGTGCGTGGGCTGGGATGCTGGCAACAAAGGGAGCAGCAAGGAGACATAAGACGTTGTTGGGAAGCTGAATTAGATATTTTATCAGCCCGTAGCACAGGGGATGTCTGGAAGGCAGTTCTTCTAGACTTGTTTATTCCAGGTAGTAGCACTGAAGAATTGCTGGAGCCAGGGGTGCTCTGATGAGCTGCTGCATTAAGGAGCAATGAGTCACTGAGCTCAGCTGGGTCACACCCAAAAATGTGGAAAGAACTTGGGAATGAAGACAGAGAGCAGAGAAAAAAACAGTCAGTCATTAAAATCTGGTCTGACATGGGGGCAGCAAAGAGTAGCAAAAGTTTGAGCAGATTTTGAAAGGAGGAAGTGCTTGAAATTACAGAGCCGGGACTCTGGAACCAAGGAAACTCATTGAACAAGGACCAGAAAACAATCCCTCAGGACACTGAGGGTGCTGAGAAAGTGGGGCAAGTACCTCACCATCTGTTTGCATTTTGTGATTGCTAACAGTACTGAAGTGAGAACCAGATATAGATAACTAACTGACAAATTTGTCACGAGCAGCTACAATGACAATCCTGCAAACACATCACAGGGGTGAAGATTATATTTTTACTATGGATCAGAAATTTTCCTCCTGGCAAAAAAAATGAGATGAAGAATTAGCAATTGATTCTACTTATGGCTACACGCTGACATGCCCTAAAACTCCTCAATGAAGCCAATATTTATTAACCATGATCCTCCACTATGAGGCAAACAGGGACTACCAAAACAACAGACAACCCTGAATTATTATGGTTAGTCAGAAGGACAAACAAAGAGAATTCCAGCTGGATTTAACAAAGCCTCATGTGCAGGCATAGCAAGAACAGATGCCATTTCTTGCTGATAAACACAAGGTAATGCCCACTGGGATGAATACTTGGACTGTTTGTCTGCCCTGCTGAGTTAAACATTAAGCATTACCAGCTCAGCAAAAGAAAACTCTGCCCATTACAATGGAAGCTCATTGAAGATTTTTGCTGAATGGCTAATAGCTAATGAAAAGCAAACAAAGTGCTGTTTTGCCCAAAGAACAAGGCAGTGAAAATGCAGGAATTATTCTAATGTTGCATAAACAATTGATTTATGTATGTATGACACAGGACCCAGCTCTGGTGACTATAACACAAAAGGAAAGAGCAGATGTAACTGACAACAGAGCTGGGCAGCAGGGAAGAGGGCAGAGACAGGCAATCAACAAAGCTGTCTGGAGAAGCATGGTCAATAAGGAAGATGGAAATGAAGCTTATACCATTAGACAGGTCCCAGTCTGCGTGGAAGCCATTTTATAAGGTCTGGAGACTTTCCCAGCTACCAGAGCCTGAAGCTTCTGTAACTGCTGGAGCAGAGTCCTGTGATAGGAAACAACGAATATCAAAACTTAATAAGGAGGTAGAAGCCAGTAAGTGAGCCAAGAATACCACTACCCGCTTCATATTTTACCCTGATTTTCCCTTCTTGTGAAAACAACTATCTCCCCTTTGCTGTATATTGTTTAAGTTCTCTGACCAAACAGGCTTGGGAAACAAGAAACAAACAAGGGTCTTATCAGTGGGTCCACCACTACCTTCACTGCACCTACCCACTATTATGAATGACCCATTAATTTAGGACTCCTGGGTGCCTCAAAGCCCAGCCAGTCAATTCCCAGAGTAGTAGAGAGCCAGGATACCATGAAAACCAAGCTCTGGCATGGAGGCTGAACTTTGTAGACAGGTCCCACCTTTAGTACAGGCTTGCCTGGTCCCAGCTCACTCAGAGACACACACTCTGAAGCTTGACCTGTGCCCCAAACTGTGGTGGAGAGAGAAAGAAACAGTTGTGATCCCCTCGAGCTTCTTCAGTCTTGGCAAATTCTGCAGAGGGGTGTAGGCAAAGCCAAATCTTGAGTTCGGCAATTAATTCATTCTCTGACTGCCCTGGTTGGAACACATGCTAAGGTCTCTCTGCCCCATTTAACTGTTCATGGGCATCTGCACACATAGTACAAAACAGTGGTAGGTGTTACCAAGAGCTACTGAACCCTTCACTGAGCTGGTGAAGGAATCTGGGATGAGGGAGACTACGGAGCGCACAGTTCCCGAGAGTTGCATATTACTGAAACAGAGACTATTGCTGACTTTCCCTCTGGGAGCACTGACTGTTTTACACAAGTATGTTTGAGCTTTCATGAAATGCCAGGTCCTGGAACCAGGAGTTTGCAGGAGAATCCCAGCTTTATCCCTTTCCAAATCCTGTTTTGCTCCCTGTACATGTGGAGAGAAGCACAGAGTGTCTCACTGGCAGTGCTCAAAAACCAAACCCAATTAGAAAGAACACAATGTGTATTTTGGGAAAAAAATAAAAATCTCTTGGCTTTTAGGCCAATCTCCTGATATTTCAGGGTGGGGCTCACACTTTTTCAGCAGCAGGGCTGCCCACACTCCCAGAGGGTCCAGGAGGAAAGCTGTCCCCCATGCATGAGAGCAGCTGTGCAGCTATATCTCTGGCAGATGGGAGACCTCTGGCTCTCGCACACCTCAGCCCGACCACGCCTGGCAGCCCCCAGTCTAAGCACCGGTGGCAGGCTTGGAAGCCAAGGCCACTGCACCCGTGTCATGGATGGGAGGAAGGTGTGCAGTAGAGCCTTTAGGAGTACTCCATCAGCTGTCAGGGCAGCAGAGGAGTGGGTGAGGAACTGGCTCTCTGGCTGTGGTTCTCCCATTCAATTGGAGCTGATATAAATGGGCCTATAGACACAAGCATCCCCTGCAGTTTACCCTGCCCTTGCTCACACCTGTTGTGCCCAGTAAGAGGGGGCAGAGCTGGACCCTTCTCCAGCTCCAGTTGCCTATCCGCACTGCAGGGGTGGGAGTCTTCATTATTTGCTTCCAAGGAAGCAAATTCCCCATATGATTGGTTGGCCAGCTCTGCATATTAGAAGCACAAGTGCTCACCAGAGCCTTGAGTGAGGAAACCCAGAGCCTTGGGTGAGAGAACTTTGGGGGTGTGGGAGCAGCTTGCTCCTTTCAGATGAGCAGTAGCAGCAGATGACATGAAGATTCTCTGGGCTTGCTTTGCCCCGAAGAGGCTGGGAAAGGGCTGAGATACCATATGCACAAGGAATTGCCCTGGATTTGGTGGGAGTTGGGATCTCTACTTTTATTAGAAGAATGATCTTCCCCTGTATTCACAAAGTCTGTTCAGCTTTCTCAAGAGAAACCTGAAACAGCCACAATATGCCCAGGGCCTTGTATTCCTCTGAAGAGCCCAAAAGCAGAAACAGTGGGTCTGAGAGGCTGTTGTGAGGGGCTTCCCTTAATGCATCTGCCCTGGAGACAGACAGAGCCCTGGAGGGGAATGGAGAAGGCAGCATGAGCCCAGTGGACCACAGGGAGAAGGACGAAGAGATATGGGAAACATGCCTTCCCTCCCTCCCCTTGCTGCGGAGTGTCCTGGCGTCCCAACACAAACATTCCAGGCTTGCTAACCAAACCCAGCTGCCTCGTTGCTGTCACGGGCTGAAAACCAGCACCTCGCCAAGCAGCACCCGTCCAGGAGCTGGGGGAGCCTGCTTTTCTCTTCTTGTCCCCCTGCTCCAGTGCTCCTGACTTCCCTTCCTACCTACCCTGCCCTACCCACAGAGGGTCAAGTCTACCTCCTCTTACCTGTTTGCATTTTCTAAGGTCTCCACTTTTTTCCAGAGTTCATTGTTTTCTGTTGTGTATGTCTCAACCCTATGGGAATAAAAGCCATAGCCAGTTAGTCACAAAGGCCAGACAGATTAAAACAATGCAGTCCTTGCTTTTCATGGGGTATGGAGGCTCAGTGACTTCATCCATCACCTGCAGATATGGTCCTGGAGTCAAATGTTACTTGGCCCACCTGATTGCAGCCAGCCCCAATGGAGCAGGGACTAGACTGCAGGTGGACAGCTACAATGTGACAGTTCCTAGTTTAAGGTCTCCTGACGGTTGGGAGAGATAGTAGCATCTGGTTACAGGCAGGTCAAGTCAGGACAGACCCAAAGTTATGCAGACGTTTCCATCACTTCCAAAACCCCCTAAGAAGCATGAAAAAGGAAGAGGGGGACAAAGTCAAACCTCTCCCACTGATACTGAGAACCTGCCCTGCGCTCTGCGTCCCGGCTGTGAAATCCAGACGGTTCTGTGCAAACGCTGGGCCAGCTCCGACTGCAGGCACTTGAGGGCAGCAGAGAACCTGCAGGCTCCTTCCCACGGCTTCCGACGGGAAAGTGGTTAGGCTGCAGCTGGGGCAAGGGAAGAGGAGCGCCTCCAGGTCGGGAGAAAGGCAGGCCAGAGACACAGCCTGATCCTGCTGGAGATTTGTAGCACAGCCTTTGAACCAGGCGTTCCGTGCAAAAACTGGGCTTGCAGCAGAAGTGTCAAACTGAATGGTGAAGGCCCAAGTAGAGGTTTTGACAAACCAGCTTTTAGTAAGCCAAGCTGACCAAAGGCATGTTCTATTAAAAAAAAAATCACTGAATGCTGCTTTTGGTTCACATTTAAACCTGGCATTGTTTGAAAGCCATCTGTCATAGCAATGCTCTAGCGTAACAAACTGCTGAGTACATACAGGCACCATGGCCACATCTGGGGAGGAGGCCCCAGCACCAAACACCCTGGACCTGCCCCTTGAGTGAGGTCAGCCAACTCCCCAGCCCTGGCTTGAAGGTCCCCATATGGGACACTAGCTGGAGGTGATGTGCTCTGATGCCTGGATATACCCATGCACACTGAGGTGCTGCATGAGAACCCGAAGGTGCCTTGAATCACCTGCTTTAACTGAGCATTTCTGTGGAACTAGAGAAGATAAACAAATAGCATCAGGGAGAAGAGTTAAATAAAGTTGGGTTTGGAGGTTGTTTTCTTCCATTTGCTGATCTCATATGTTAGTAACTGGGAAGAAGATGGCAATTATACAGAAACGTGAATTTGTGCCTGGATTCCAGCCTTCTTCTTTGCCTGGGAATGCGCATTAAAGGTTGCTAGTACAGGAGTTATTTTCTACCCTGCAGTGTCATGTGACGTTACCTTAGGCTTATGCCTGCCATGCCTGCAGGACCTCAGGGTAGCAAGGAGAAAAACAAAGCTAATGGGGGAGAGTGTGGGGAATAACTGTAATGCAAGGTTTTTCTTGCTGTCAAGTGCATGTGTGTCCACCTTCATGAGAAGAGAGGGCAAAAAAATCCTCTTTTTCTCACTGACTCTGGTCAGTGCCCTCACACAGCCAGCCACTTATGGGACACACAAAACAGAAGCAACATCTAGAGGGGAAACATGACTCTTACCCAAAATCCCACCTTGCTGGCAGCCAAAATGGCCTGTGTTTTGCAGGGGACCAGCCAAATGAAGCAGCTGGAAACACAAAATTTCTTGACCAATCTTTATCCCGCAAGAGGATTTCTAGGAGGCAGGAGAGTAGGGGCAGGATCCCAAATCAAACTCCTGTGCAGCCAGCCATACAAAGAATTGTATTTTTTGAGCAATTCAGAGACAAAACACTAGAAAGGGGGGCTGTGCACGGACAGGGTTTCTTTTTTCAAAGTAAGACTGAGAAGAAGAAACTTACTTTTTCTCTAGACATTCCACATACTCTTTCTTCTTCCTGCGGCTCTCCTGAGCAGAGATCTGTGAGAGGGGCAAGCCATCAGAGGGGAGTCAGTATCATGAGCCTCTGGACATTTCTTTGTGGCTCATGCATCTTGTCTGTTTCCTGCACACACAGCATCCTAAAGGCAAATGGGGAGTTGCCTTCCAGTCTGCCATTCCTGCTGGTCTCCAGGCCAAAACTGGGAGGGATGGATGCTGTAGGTATGCAGCCTCCCTAGCTTGTAGCCCGCAACCATTTGTTGCATTATGCCCCTCACTGCTGAGAGCATCTTTCCACTCCTCTGACTCACATGAGTATGTGCTATGGCCATGTGGGCTCATTCTGCCCCAGACCACTTCTGAGTCATTGGGTGATAAATTCAGTCTCACCATTTCTCCCACAGGATGCTTTCTAATCCCAGCCTAAAGTCTCACAGCCTCTGCCTGGCTAGTGAACACTGTGCATCACCCGTCCTGCACCACGCAATGGCTTTGGTTTCCCCGCCCTTGCAACAAGGCCTGACCAGGCCAGTTTGTCTGATCCGTGATACCTTAGCTTGTGGACCCTGTCCCAGGCCACACACTCCCAGGAGCTGGGCTGGAAGCCACACTTCCCGGATATGGCTGTATGCAGACCATCCAAGCAGAGATGCCCCTTGGCACCATTTTGTGGCTTGGGAGGCTCGTGCTAGTGTACCAAAGGCAGGATCCCACCTTTTCTGAGCTGCAGTGCAGCTGAGGAGGTGAGGGTAACTATAGCACTGGTCAGCTGAGGATCCTCTGGAATCATGGAAACTGCATGATTACATTTTTTGCAGTCACCTTGTTCTTGATTTTCCTCCTGACCCTCTTCAGTGCTTTCTCCTCTGCTTTGGTGAGGGGCAGCTTGGTAGGAATGGGATAACCCTCTGCAATCAAGGTGCGCTTTTCCTCTTCAGTCAAGAGCAGTGGGCCAGAGGTTCCTTGTAACTTCTGAAACAGAGAGAGCATCCATCAATGTCAGCAAGGAGTTCTAACCCAGTGATCCTCCTTAAAGCCTTGCAGAGCAGCCAGAGGCTGTACACATCAGAAGAGAATACACTGCTGCCCACTGACACCAAATAGGTGCAGGGCAGTGCTCTTTCCTACTCTCAGCCTGATCCTAGGGGCACAGCTCAGCAACTCCTTTCCTGTTTTACTTAGGAGGGTATCTGCTCCTTCACGGTGAGGCTGGCTACACATTTGCACTGCAGGACCCTGCCAACAAACTTTCAGGTGATGGTTAAAATGGTCTGGTTATGGGAATTCTCAGTAATTCCTCTCTCCCATTAGCCTCCTCAGAAAGTCCTCTAGTGTATAGGCCACTTCCCAAAGTATGGGTGAAAGACAGCACCTGCTAAAACAAGGTAGCTGCTGGTAGATATTATGCAAGATTTACTGTGCCTCTCCTCACTCCTGTGAGCACTTCTTGTCCCCACATCCTTGTGCTAAGGCATCACATTGCCTTGACAGAGCATTTCAGCTTGGAGACCTTAGCAAGGGCAGGAACCTCCATGTGAGCTTTGGAAAGCCTCCAAACCCCTGTGAGCACCCCTGTGAGCAACAAGCACTGGTGTCCCAGTGATGCCCTGCTGCCTCCTTACGTGTGGTGCTGTGAGGAGAGGTGAGGAGGAGATGGCAGTAGAAGAGCGAGCAGCAGGCCGGGCTGGGCTGGAGGGAGGCAGGGACCGAGGGCTCTGAGATCCGTCGCTGTCACTGCCATGGCTGCTGGGTGGAGTTGGAGGCATCTGCACCACGTCATCTACTGAGAAATAAGGAGATCGAGTCAATGGCTTTCATATCAGCCTGTTGGTACAGGCATAGGGCCCTGCTGTAACACAAGGCTGGAAGGAGAGGGTGATGAGTTTCACAAGATGGAGTGAGCCTGAGAAAAAGGCTGGACTGAGCACTGCCCAAGACAGAGGTTAGACTGACCTCAAATGTGCTAAACTAGGAACTGCAGAGGAGCTGGCAGGGGCTTTGCCAAGGCACTGAAGGTATTTACAAAGCAATAAGGTACTCCAGTGTCAACCAAAATGAAGTTAAAAGCCCATGATGTTTTGCTCCATAGCCTGTTAACAAGTACAGGAAGCTCTGTGAGAGAAAAGCTCTTCCAAAAGCACTGCAGGGCTCACACACTTGCCAGCACACTCGATCCAGCAGGGCTCTGATCACTCAGTTGGTTTCCAAGCACTTTAAAACTGTCCCCACGTTGTACTGGAGAGCCCTAGGGGCCTTAATGGAGGTGGGAATATGCCTAAGGAATGTCTCTCTGCGGCAGTGGGAGTTCCCATAGTGCTTTCATTTGTGCATCGGCAGATTTTCAGATGCTTGGGTTTCTTTCAAATAAAACTAGATCCTGAATTTCCTGACTTTCAGATGGTTATTTTTGGATAGCTCTACAGTCTCTCTGAGGATTTTAAAGGCACTCTTGCATATTTCCAACTCTGAAGTAGCCTGTTTTGCCTGGGAGTTTTGCCCTGTCTGAACAATTTTGTGTGTGGCTGCTGATGCAGATGCTGATCTGAGTTGGAAAAGTGCAGTGCCCACTCCTCTATTGCTCTGTACCCCAGTGCTACCTTATATGCATGGCTCTGCCCTCAGGTGTTGTCTCTCCTCCCTGTACAATAACAATTTATATCTGAGTAATACAGTTGACCGGGAAATTCTATCTTCTTACCTGTAGGTACATTTAGAAACTGGTTCACCTCTTTGGGTTCAGCTTTGATCACAGGTGCTGGAGTAATCTCTATAGGAATCTGTGGAAGAGAAGCAGAAAGAGCTCTTGGCCGCTGCCACCTCCCCTGCCCAGAAGGATCCCACCAGTTCTGTTCATAGCCACTGCTCTCCTGCTGCCTGTCCTGCCCCATGTCACAGCTCTGCCCCAAAGGAGCCCCTAACCACACATAAAGGAAACCAAGAGTTCAAACATAGGCCCCTGAAGTCTCAGTTCCTGGGCACACAGAGTGCAAACACATTTGCAAAGGAAGTGGTAGTGGCAGATGGATGTGCTGCCAAGCAATGCACTGAGCTGAGTACCTCCAAAAGGGAGACGACTTTTATTCTTGAGAATTCTTCCTCTGATAGACCCAGACAGTGTAATTTAAACCAATCCCTGCATTACCATGGGAAGTCCCTCTTTGATCTGCCTTCATTATAAAGGGGAGTATAGAGGTTGTACAGAAACAGAACAACCGCCTCGTCCTGTTCACATGATTTTCACCAGGACCACTGGGCAACTGTTTCCAATCAGAGGGGACCGAGAGCTGAATAAAGAGTAGATTTACTCCCATCTGAGTTATGCTGCCCCTCAGCCTCCTGGCTTGCCAGCCCCCAGCCCACCATTGGGTGGAGTTTTTACACTAAACAGACACATTGCAAACTCCTCCAGACTGTAAACACAGCTGAGAGAGCACCATGGTATGGCTGCTGAGCACACACAGCAGAGATTTGAGGGCACAGCAAGTTCAAGCTGTGTAAATAATAGAGGAAGTTTGTGCACAGTTTTGGCTAGAAGAACCCATTTGTTTTGGATGGTTGTTTAAATGGGAAGATGCTCAGCATGAGTGAAAAAAGGAAGTGAGCCCCAGAGATGCTCTACTGTTATCTACTGAGCTGCTACAAGATAGGCAAGGTCTGTGTGAGACTGGTCAGACCTTCTCATCCAGCACAGCTGGACTCAAGGCCAGCTGAACTGAGCCCTCAACTTACACCCACATACCAGTGGCATAAGTGAACCTCCTTCAGACAAACAGACTTCTTAAGAACCTAGATATGACCAAAAGAGTTGGCCCCTTGTTACATAGAAATAATAAATCCTGCTGCTTCATAGGAAAATGCAAGCAGGACCTGGAGTGGGACAAACATTTCCAGTGAGCAGCTACGAAGAGTGAGAGGCCATGTGACAAGTCCAAAGCCATGAAAAAGACAGTGTCAGAGCAGGGGTTTATATGCAGGAATAGTGAAGTCACTGGCATCACATTAATTGACACTGTTTTCTGAAAAACGAAAATAAGCCAAGAGTGGCTACAGAAATACTGGCATATTGGAGGGGACAGATCTCCAGTAGGTGCAAGCAAAGTTTTTGGCTTTTGTGCCAAGGAAACATGCTTACATTTAACTGAGATTGTAAAGCCTCCTGCACTGCCATTTAAAGAGGAGAATGACAAATAATGCAGTATCTGGGCTTTTTATCACCCTCTCCTGTTTGCCCAGCAGCTAAATCACCTTGCAGGACCCTGCAGTCACATGGCTGGGTCTGCATCACCAAGGGTGCTACTGCATCACCTGTGCTGCTGCCCAGGTTCCCGATGGATCTTAGATGGGCTCACCTCCTCGGGGACTGGCAGTCTCTGCAGAGGGTTGAGGTTCAGCACTGGTATGGAGCTGGCAGCTAGCTGGGACTCGGGCAGGTCTAGAGCCAGGTTCTGTTCCTGTTTCACCATGATGGAGCAGAGCTTGGGCCCCAGTGACCACACTCCATTCTCCAGTTCTGAAACATGCACAACATGAGAGTCAAACTCTAGCAAGAAGAATAAAAACTCTAGAGCAAGAGAAACAAAAGCCATGCAGACAGCTTCCCCTGACTGAGGAGGCTGCCTTTCCAAGTTTAGCACTGTCACCGCACAAGCATGTGCAGGCCCACAACACAGAGTACAAAAGGGAATGAACCCCCAGTGTGTGGGGAGCAGATAGGACAGAGCTAGAGGAATTGTGTCTCTACTGTGCTCTGACTGTGCAGCCCAAGCTCTGGAGGACAGCTGCAGGATTTCTTCCCCCAGTAATGTCTAGGTCTCATCCTCTGGAGCTTATTTATATTTCAAGCTCAGTTAGAGGAGGATGCTGGGCTGTTGCTCCTTAGGCAGCATGGCCAGTATCACAGAGCTGCCAGGTGTGTTACCAAGAATAGCACCATCTCTGTGCTGGAGAGCTGCTGAGAAAGGAAGCATGATGACAGTGAAAGGCTGACAGTGCTGCCTTGGCCTCCCGATGATGTTGTGCCAAGTTCCAGGGCTTTGCTGCATGACAGAAGAGGAGGAAGGTCCACTTCTGTGGAAGGAAGCCCACTGCAGCACCTGCTTGTGAGGCTGCTTCCACAGCTGCTCCCCTCAGTCTCACCTCTGAAACCCTCTCCTCCACCCTGGGCTGCTCAGGGCACTGCTGTCCACAGCCATGCCCTGCTGCCATTGCTGGTAGGGACAAGAAGCAGCAGTGAGGGAAAGGGAGTGTCTGAAGATAACTGAATGGAGCCGTGGGGGCCTGCTCCCCTTGCCTCCAGTCTGCTCTGTCCCATGCACATCTGTGGTGTGAGCCTGGCTTGCCACTGGAAGCAGAGATCCCAGATAAACTGCAGATCAGATGGGAAAAAAAGATTGCTAGGCAGGAGAGCTGCCTGGGCTCTGCTCTAAAGTTTTGTTCTTTGCTCTTCAAACACTCAGCCTGCCAAAAGGCTACTCCTAGCTGGCCTGCAGCCTGCACCCTCCTTCCTAATCCTCATGCCTTCCCTTTCCCTTTTTATCTGACAAGCAAAAATACATTTGGCTTGACATAGGACAGATTATTGCTAAGTGTGTCACCAGAGAGAGCTCCAGTTGCCTCCACAAGGCCACAGTCTGACTCACTCTGACCCCTCTGCACTGCTCTCTGCATGCAGCACTCTGTCAGGCCCAGGGATGTTGCCTAGCTGTCTGCTGCCCAGAGCAGTTCTGCAGTGCAGGCCTCAGTCCAGAAGTTGTCCTGGCAAGAGGAGAGAGGGAGAAAGGTCCGTCTCTGCTCCAGCAAAGCCTGCACAAAGCAGAGTACAAACAAGCAGCTGTTCATGTGGGAACTGCCATCTGATTTAACTTAAAAGTACATTAACATTGTCTTTGCCCTACTCAGCCTCTGTTGCCTTCAGGAGAGGCCAGGGCAGCATCCTTCCTCTGGCCTTTGCTTGGACAGAGTGGTGTTAAAGCCCAGACAAGAACTATTTATGATAACAGAGTTGCCCTTGCCAATGGAATATGTTGTCTTCATGTCTTCAGTCTAGCACCTCTTACTTTCTGCCTAGACAAGTCTCTCTAGCAGATTTTCCTTCCTTCCAGCTGCGTCTGTGACTGGACATCTTCAAGCACAGACACAGCTCCTGTGGCTGCTGCATGTGTCTCAGCTGCGTGTGCTGCTCTCAGTGCTGCTGGATTGCTTTCTAGAGCTTCCCACAATGCAGCAGGGCCGATGTCATCAGGCAGCGTCTCAGGCAGGGGTGCACTGCAGAGCTGAGACAATGCAGAGGCTGCTGAGCAGACACAGATTGGGTTGTTTTCTCTGTGCTGCTAAGGACACCAAACCTGCAGCTGGTAGTGAAGCCCTAGTTACCCCTGGTATACAGACAAACTCCTTCTGATGGAAGGAGGCAAGATGTCACACAGCCACAAGTATTTGTGTCCAGAAAATCTGGACTGACTTCTGCCTTTCACAGAAATGAGGGACCTTGACAGATCTTTCAGTTATCCCACTTCTCTAGGCAAGTTCAAATAAACCTGTGTCAGTCCTGATAGATGATTCACTTGAACCTACCCCTTTGAAAAGTGATTAAGAGTTCACAGCTTCCCCCATTTAAACTCTTCTATGGTTTTGCTATGCTCACCATGGGAACATTTTGCTTACTGACTACTCTGAAGTTCCTTACTGTGATTTGAAGCCTTTTCCTCCTCACCCTTTCTGTTGCAAAGATCTACATTTCTCTTTTTCTCAGACGTGTGGGGTATCCTGTCTGTGAGGGCTGCTGCTGAAGCAAGTTACGAGACAAGGGAGAGCAGACCACCAAGGGCTCTCCCCAGTCAGACTTGACTCAATGAGAGAGCAGCCCCCAGTGCTGTTGGTCCAGACAGGCCAAGGAGCAGACACCCAAATAAGTATGGGCAGTCCTCCCATTTCCTGTCTACATTCTGACCCTGCTCTCTTTCCCACTCTGGGAGATTTATCTGGGGAGTGATTGAGTTGCAGAATCAGAAACAAATAAGCCATCAGAGGGTCAATGAGGGACTGAGGAGTAGGCATCTTGGGTGGACAGGTCTATGTTCTGCTGCCTGAGAGGATGTTTCAGAGGTAACACTGTAACATGCAGATTTCACTGTATGTTGGTGGATGAGGCATGCCAAGACGCTCATCCTCTGCTCTAGATACTCTGTACCTACTGGGAAGAAATACAGCTGAGAGGTATCAGTAGCTGCTCAGCGTTGAGGAGGTAAGGCAAAGAGCAGTGAGAAAGCAGGACCTGTACAGCAGGGCAGGCACTAACCTGAGGCTGGTCCAGTGCTGCTGTTCTGCACAACCCTGGCTCCCCCTGCTCCTGGCATCAAATCACACCCTGCAAAACTGAGGGCTGGTACTGAGAAATGAAGCAGCCAGTCCATATGCACAAGCCATCTGGAAAGCAGACTCCACGGATAAGCAGGGTCACAATGCACCCAGTGCCTTGCCCTAGCTGACCTGTGTTAGTGGGAACCATGTGGGAAGGGGCAGGATTTGGAAGAGTTTTGGAGATCTGCAGAAAAGCTGGGAGAAAGCTGATAAAAAGCAAGCCTCAGCCAGCTCGAAGCCTAGACAGAGCAGGGGCATTCCTGAGGAGCTCTGCAGACTGAGCAGAGCTTGCTTAATGTTAAAGAAAAACCATTTCTGGGTAATTAATTTGAACTGAATGTCTAAAAGGACTGAGACTGGATGGAGCTGTGCCAAAAGGACTGCACAGTGTTGCAAATACTGGACCTGACTCAGGGTTCCACTAGAATATGACTCACATGCAATTATGAGCCAAGAAAGCCCTGGAAAGATAAGCTGAATTATCTAGCTGCAGGACTGGGGGCATGGATACTCCTATACCTGCCATCTTAATGCTAGGCCTTACTCCCTTATGAAACTGACCTGCACTCCCAGAGGGCAAGTGCCAGGCCCATCTCAAACTCTCCTGGGTTATGCACTGTACACCCCGTGCTGGCCTCTGCCCAAGGATCAGTGTCACACTCCATTCAAGAGAGCCATGGTCTTGCCTTAGAGACATGACAGCTGAAGGAAGGGCATGTGCAGACACAGTGGAGAGAAGGAGAAGTGGTGCTAAGTGTCTCAGAGAGGAGTCCTTGAGATAGCTTCATGCAGGCAGTCTTCCTTTCACTGCTTTCTACAAATGCATCCTCTTTGCTTCTCTCATTCTCAAGATTTATCTCCTGCTATTCATTTTCAGAGGTAAAACAAAGTTGTGTTTATTTGTTCATGCTGGTTTTGTGGGGTTTTTTTGTTTTGTTTTTTTGTTAGTCGCCCCCTCCAAGACTGTACTGGGTTTAAAACTAAGGAAAATGAATTGCAAATTGAAAGCTTTTTTGGTACTAAGACGGAGATGCTTGGCCTGCCATAAGCCTCTCTCCCAGCACCTCTCTGAGATGCCCCTAAGGAATGTGGCAGATGGTTGTGCCTTTTCAAGGACCAAAGAGGAAGCAGAGGCCAGCCTTCTCTCCTTCTGCCTTGGCACTTGTACCAGAAAGATGGGATCATTCCCAGTCATGAGAGAGAAGCCTCTGTCCCAGGTCTCACTGTTGCTCAAAGGAATAGCTTTCTTCTGTGTATACTGAGCCTGTGCCACTGCTTGTTTAGGCAGCCTGGTGTCCATCAGCTGTTGGGACACCCACACAATCCCACAAATTACAGGACTCTCTTCAAGGACAGCTCTAAAAATACCCAGCCATCATAAATTATCCTGAAATGAATTGTTTTAAAAATAATTTTTGAAACGACTGTTCCTCTCTGTCTCCTGCTAAAAGAACTGCTGGTAAAGAAGCCACTTAGCTTTCCACATGTACCAGCACTGGTTGCAGACAGAGACTCATGCTTCCTATGTGCAAGCCAAAACCCTGCTGCCTGATGCCAAAACAGAGCTGGATCTAGGGCATCCACACCCAAGTTTGCAGGGTCCTAAAAAGACATTGCCTATTGCTTGCCAGAAGCTGGCAGCACACTGAGCCACAGCCAATTATCATCCTCGTAAATAACAGTAAGCCCAGCAAAGGAGTAATGTGACTATCAGAGCACAAATGGAAGGGAAAAACGTGGGCTGTATTTGACAACGGCAAATCAAATTCTTCTCTGGATTAGCCATGCGCAAGTCCAAGGAATAGCCAGTCTGTGCTTATATGTGAAAGCCAGCCAGAGCCTCTGCTAACAGATGTGCCCAAAGCTGTGCAGTGTGCACATCTCATGCTCACCGTTAGCATTATCTTCAGTCTTGACAGGCACGAGGGGGCTCTGGGGAGCAGAGTCTCCACTGAGGGAATAGCTGTGCTCTGCCTGGATGCCTGGAGTGGGTGAATCCAGGTCCATGTCCAGCAGAGGATTCTTCTCAGCCAGTACTGGATCATCAAAGAAACTGCTGAAGAGGTCGTTGGAGAAATCCTCCATGTTGTCAGAGAAGTGATCCAGGTTCTCTGAGAAATGCTGAGGAAAGACAAAGGGAGAAAGAGCATTATTGTCAACTGCAAGAGGGATCTGAGAGTCTTCCCCTGCACTGAGTGTCAAACCTTAGCATTAGCCCTTTTTGCATTGGAAAAAGCAGTTTCTATTCCTTGCCTGGATCAGTTTGACAAAAACACCATCAATTAAGATAGAAAGAGATGTGCTGTACATCACTGCATGTTTATCTATGCCACAAACACTCATGAAACTTTTCTACATTATCTTATCTCCCCCTTCCTTTGTGATCATCTATCTGTGTATACCAAACATCATCTCACTGTGACAACAAAACGAATAGAGTACAAGGAAAGAAATTCCTGTGATGATAAAATATAAGTGTGGCAGAAAGTCATGGTCTTCAGCACCTGTCCTTGGTGACAGACACTTTTTCATGTTCTCTGCCAGCAGCAATAAGCACATTGATGCCCCAGAGAACATCAACCCAGCTGCTGATTTCTATCAGAGAAAAAAGATCAGTTGGATCAACATAACAGGAAGGCCCCCTGTTGTATTTAATTTCCTCTGGGATTTAACAGCCCCTCTGTGGACCATATGAGGCTGTACTTCAGCCAGATAATGCCTGTGAAATTCAGCTGCCCGATGAAGTTTAAACACTACAGATGGGCTGTTAACAACAAACAATCATTCCACTAATCATTCCAGTAACAGTCAGTAAATCTGGCCAGTGCTGCTGCAGAGCTGAGCTCCTGATGCTACAGGGAACCTACTTCCTTTGAGGCATATCCTCCTATTCAGAAGTCAAATCACTAACTTTTCCATTTGCTACAACAAAGCATTGGTTGGGCAGAGAGAAAAATGATTGCTGCCAAACACCATCTGAAAAATTATCCCATTTGTTGGCAGATTGAGGCTTCTGGCTCAGGGAGAGGAAAGAAAAGACAGATAGATTCAAGTGACTATATTACACAGACAGAACTGTGTAACTTAAATGAACTGGAGAGAGCTCAGCAGAGTCAGACTGGGTCTGTCCCCCCACCCCCTGCCTGGAAAAGCATCTCAGTGGGCAGAAAGGCATTGAAAGAAGTATACTGAAATACCAAGAGCAACAGGGTATGAATGAGAGTGGGAGAGAGCACGTAGGTCCTAGAGCAAAGACATGAATGCCAATGAATTCCAGTGTGAGAGCTCAGCTCAGGAGAGAGCCCAGCTTCTAGAGAAGCATGGGGTGTGTGCAGTTCTTTCTTTCCCCAGTGCTGGGACTGAGGCAAGAGGTGGCCAGAGGACCCCGGATGCTGGAGCCTGTAGGTTCCTGCTCCTACCAGAAGGTATATTTGTTTTACCTGAGCACAGTACCACTCTGTCAACATTCCACTGGCTGCCAGAGCTTTGGGGTGAGGCTGGGGAGTGAAGTAGGCTCTAGATGAACAGACCCACACTTCCCACCAAGTGGGGGAGGGAGATGGTGAGCAGCAGCAATCTCCAACATGTCAGTGCCTTTCACCCTCCAACGCTATCCTTCAGCTGCTCGATTTAAAACCTCAGATGCTCACAGAGCATGCTGGAAGTGGGGGTGGAGTCCCTGCCACCTGCATTCTGCCTGACATGAGATTGCTCTCCATTCACTTCCTCCCCACTTGTCCTCTGACTGCCTGGAGTGACAGCCCAACACTCAACCATCCAAGGCTTCCCAAGAGACCAGACAATGCATGTGCAAGTAGGGTGGAGAAAGCACACTCATGCTAAATCCAAGTGCTGATGCCCTCCCTGTGATGTCTGGGCTAAAGTTTTCTCCACTTGTTCCCACAGCAGAAGCAGAGTTGGTGGGGTAGCTTGGTAAAATCTACCCAGCCATTTCCAAGTTGCCTAGGAGCATTTTTGCACTTGAATCAAGTAACAGAAAACACCTACCATCTGTGGGGAGTGTAACTTCAGAGGGAGCTGAGTCAGCAGATGGAACTGGGTTAGATGGTTATCTAAAAAGCACTGGAAAACCAGGTTTTGTCCTATCCTACAGCACAGAAGGATAAAGAGTTTGGAGTCCTGAGCATTAACCCCAGAGAGTGCCTGCTCATGTAACAGCTGTTCTCCGTCTTGTGTTCTCTAAACAACACAAGCAAACACAGGATGTGAACACGATAGCCTTATGGTAAGGCCGAGAACCACAGAAAAGTGAAGGGATTCAGAGTGCGTGCTGCCAATGCACCACGACACAGCAGAGCTGGGCTCAAATCATATTTAGTGTTGTGACCATCAAAACTAGAACCACTGTGTAGCCATGGAAGAGAAGCAGAGCTGGATGGACAGACGTGGGGAGAGCTGTCTATGATGCTGCCATGTGCTTCCAATTTCTTTCACAACTGTGCATTAACAATGGCAGAGGTGAGACTGAAGAGTCAAGAAAATGCATTCATGCAGTATTTACACAGATTATCTTTCAGCAGCATCCCACCCACATTTAGAACAACGATCCCTTGGTCAGTCAACAATCTCTCCATTGTTGGACAAACCTACCTAGAGGGAAGAGGCGGAGATGCACCTCTGGCTTTACTCCAAAACTAAAAAAATCACCCCAGCAGCTGCTGAGGGGTGAGAGATGAGTAACGAGTGCAAGGGACTGAGTATCAGAGCCTCAACACAGGCACCAACACTGGCAGGAGTAATTTCAGGCTTCTGGTTCTTTTAGAGACCACACAGCAGACTTGCTGCTGGAAGACCTCGCTGTTTGGAAATGAGGATGAAAGCAACACTGTTCTCCCAGAGGTGCAGGAGTTCAGGTCCCCAAGAGACCATTCTCTCCCAAGAGACAGAGACCCACTGCACGGTACAGGAAACACATGGGTGATAAGCAGAGAATGAAACTTGCACCCCTCCCTGGGAATCCAGAAATGCTGGGGCATCTACCCCTCTCTGGGCCTCTGGGTCTTATCCTCCAGGAAAACTAAATACTGGCAAAGTCTTCTCATCAAAGCAGCCCTTTTCAGCTCTCACCACTCACACATATACCAATCCAATATCTTCAAACATAGATGGTGGAGACAAGGGAACTAGTCTATGAGATTGGCAATAACTATGGTTACTATCAAAGGGGGCACCAAGGATCCAATACCCTCAAGGAGCAAGAGACCTAGAGCTGACACAAAGCTGGAGATGGTTATTTTACTCAAAGAAGGTGGCAAGAGGCAGAGGAAAGCAGCAGAAGGAAGGGTAAAGCAAACAAAACTAATAACATGGCTTTGTAGCTGGCTATACCCACAATGGAAACTGTGGGACTAGCAGGAAGCTGTCACCACATCCCAGGAAGACTACTGGGTCTCTTGGGTTGGCTCTGTTCTTTCCTGAACCCAACAGGTATCGTTAATTTTAGATTTCTAATTAGTATAAGACAGCTGTGCATGCAACCACATGGTAAGAAGAAAGACCACTACAGTGTCCCCTTGTCAAGATCCAACTGTGATGGACACAGTGAGGAGCAGCCAGGAGTTTATTTTGGCTGGATGCCATCAAAACCACTACTAATTAGTTTAGATTGAGCCTGTTAACTCAGAATATGCAAATTTTGTTCCACCCAGCCTAATTATGGGAGCTGCACTTATCTGGCAAAACTCAGAGAAAGCTTCAGCCATACTCTTCCTTTGAATGTGTGAGAGAGGCTTCAGGGAACTGCACATCCCAGGATATGGTGAGTCAGGGCTGTGTAGATCACAGAAGTGCATGGCAGGGTCAGTGCTCCAAGTTTCTGAGCAATAAAGAGAAGCAGGTTTATCACCTGACTAAATGGACAGTAGCTTTATCCTTGCTGGAATGTAATGTGCCAAAAAAGGTGCTGGGTGGTTACTTCTCCTCCGTTCCCACCCAGGCTGGGGCCAGCACAGCTAAAGGTCTTCATGTGCAGCCACAAAATGACACAACTGTGTCAGGCTTTGGGAAGACTGTTGCCAATACAATGACAACAAAGGCCTCAGCAGACCAGGGAAGGTCCAAGAAGGAGTCCATGGAACTTAGATGTGAATGAAGGTGGGATGGACAAAGATACACAAGCACAGCAGCCTCATCCTCTCACAGCCTCTTCAAGACCAAAACTCCTTGAGAGTGCCTTCCAACCAGGCTGAGATCAGCCAGCTCCTGCTCCTCAGAGGATTCCTCAAGAGTTTCTAATTGTGACAGTGAAGGACTCTGCAACTCTGTTGAGATTCTCCTTTAAGATATTTCAAGTAGCTTTTACGCAGATGGGCTTGGCTTTAGCAAGGGGGACCAGCCAACTGGGAAACTTGACCCTTACCATCCTGGCCTAGAGGGAGTGGGTGTGCAGTGTACTGAGGGAGAACAGTTTCCAGATGGGATACAAACCTCACAGCACAGTCTCGTTTTGCATTATTCGCTCCTGTTATCTTCCCCTCCCTTTCACACCCTCCTTCCCTCTCCTTCTAACTATGCTGCAAAGCCAAGAAATAGCACGAGATGTGTTTCCAAAGCTGTATTACCAGTGAGCGGTCAGGGAGGGGGCAGCCAAGGGACAGAAACGTAATGGAGAGGATGTGCTGGATTTCCTGATCCAAGGCTGATTTCTGGCTGTCCGTCCCCCTCAGATTCTAGGAGGACAGGGAGACAGCGCCCAAAGAGGATGAGCCAGTGTGCACACGTATGGGGAGGCAACAACCATTGCATCTCTAGGCCCTACAGAGAGCCTTAACCTGTTCTGGTGCCACAGTAGAATCTGCTCAGGCTGAGGCCACCTCAGCCACGGGGAGAGAGTGAGAATCTGTCAGCTCCTGGCTTCTGCTCCCTCCCACTCCTGGTGATCGACATAGGCACTGACTCTTCCAAACATATTTTCACCACATGTTTCCATCCTGACCTCATGCTTAGGGTTGTCTAAATAGCACACTGTATGTGCGTGCGTGCACTTCTCATTCAAACACCCTTTCCTGTTGTACAACAGTTATCTTGGGAGCTAATGTAAGGCATCCAGATATCCAAATGCAAGCTCTACATATACCCCCACCCAGAGCTGGTGTTAGAACTCTGGAGGCCCCAAGCAGAGACTGAGGCACTAAGCCTTTTCCCCTGTCCAGTTGCACATGGGATGCCTTAAGGTAGCACTCTTGTAGATCAGTGGCACCATGCATGGCTGAGGAGGTGATGACTTCCTCCCACTGGATTCACTTTTCTGTACTCATCCTGGCTGCATCTGTCCCTCCTTTTCCCTTTCATGCTTCCATTCTTTGACTGTGACTTTCCCCTTCCCATCTCCAGCTGAGTTGTTTGGACACAGTCTCCCTTCAGGATCAGCCTGGTTCTCACAGCGTCTCTCATCCCACCACAACAGTCTCACTCCAAAGAGAAAGCAGTGAGGGGCTAATCCAGCTGGGTGGCAGCCCAGGCCCGGGAGACGAAAGGCCTTCGCAGGTTGGAGGTTCTGCTCGTGCTGGCAGGCAGTGAAGATGGGGAGGGGATTCTTCTGAGTTTTCTCTTTTCTTTTTGAAAATTTTTTCCTCTTTGCTTGCCAAGATAAATCTCCTGTCCCAGCTGTGACATCTGCATTTCCCTTCTCTGCTTTCACTAAGGAATGAAGCCCCTTGCACTCCAGCTGCACAGCCGAGGTTTTCTTTACATTCCAGGAAAGAAGAACCCATACACTCCAGACAGTCCTTCTCCTCTCTTTAAAATGCAGAGAATTTTAGACCTTATGAAAGTGAAGTTCTCAACAGTGTTAACAAGATTCAGGCAGGATGGACAGATGCTGTGCACAGTTCTCCACACAGCCAGTCAGTGCATGTGCATCCCAAGGGGCACAAGTGATCATCCAACCACCCCTTGGCTGCCACCCCTCTGGTGCTCCTCCATCCTGAACCTGTATTGCTCTTGTACCTCACGTATCACAGGTCCCTGCTGCTCCATGCCTGGTCTGCCCAGGCCCCTGGTGTGCCCCGACAGCTTGGCACTGACCTGCTACCCCCTTGCTGTTGCTGCTTCTCTGCATGGCATGGCCAAAGCACCAAAGGCCAAACCACCTGTGAATGCCACTGTCATTCCCCTCCAGCAGCAAGACAGCATCCTGAACAGCAGCACCCCTGTCTTTCCCAGGCACTGCATCAATGCCCAATCACCTGAGATTATTTTCAGCATCACAGCCTCGGGAGTATGGTGGATCAAGCACTTCAGACACCCCAGGGGGGCAGGGTTTGACTGAACCTGATCTGGAACTAGGCCCAGAATTTGCTGCTGTGTGTAGAATCGTAGAGTCACAGAATCACTTAGGTGGGAAAAGACCTCTGAGATCATCGAGTCTAAGCTATGACTGAACACCATGTCAACTGGAACATGGCACTAAATGCCACAGCCAGTCTTTCCTTAAACACCTCCAGGGATGGTGACTCCACCACCTCTCTGGGCTGTCCATTCCAACGTCTAATCACCCTTTTTCTGAATAAATTATTGCTAATGTTCAACCTAAACCTGCAGTTTAAGATTATGTCCTCTCATCCCGTCTCTAGTCACCTCGGAGAACAGGCTGACCCCCACCTGGCTACAACCCCCTTTCAGGTACTTGTAGAGAGTGATAAGCTCTCCCCTGAGCCTACTCTTGTCCCTGCAAGGCTCAGGCACAACTCGCTGTGGAAACCTCCTTCCACCGCGCATCCGTGCCAAGGGCCTGGATTTACAATTTCCAGCGCTAGGCGCCACAGGACCTAGGAGGGACCGTC
>VYXC01008162.1:408321-468685 GCA_013397175.1 Platysteira castanea
GGCGCGCTTCCAACGGCCGGCAGCCGCGGCCGCCCATTGGCCCGCGCCGCCGGGAGGCGGCCAATGGGAGGCGGCTGCCAGCGGCGCGGCGCGCGGGAGGAGTGCAGGGTTAGGACGGAGCGGCGCGGGCCGGGCCGGCTCATCCCGGGATGCCGTGAAGGGGAGCGCCCCGGGGACGTCGCCACAGCCCCTCGGCACACACGGCTCCCGCGGCTTGCCGTAACCTCCCTGGCAGGCAGCAAGGCTTCGTAGTTTCCCTCCGTCTTGCCCTACAACCCCGGCAGGGGGAACAAAGCCATCAGCTGACGGAGTGGGTGATGTTGTTAAAAAGCATGTGCACGACACAGACCGCATGGAAATTCCGCGGCCGAGATTGCAGCCGTGTAATAACCAGCTCAGAGTTCACAAGCCTGCAGTTCGCTGGGGGGATTCTTGGGAGGCACCAGGTGCAGGGGGAGAGGGCGAGTTAAGTCTTTAACTTAAACGCTTCTGCCCCAGAAAGAATAAAAATAAAGGAGTAAAAGGTATGTGGAAAGTTGAAATCTGCTAGCCTGTGACTGGGTTTCCTAGCGACCCCAGCGGAGGACTTTGAGCGCTGCTAAAGTAATGGACACTGGTGTCTCCACACCTGGTACTAGTGTATTCAGCATAAATGGGATTAGCAGCCGGCACACAGCACCACATGCGGTGGTGATGTGGGAGAGATTGGAAGTGCCCTGCAAGGGGAACGACTGTGGAACAGCACAGAGCCCAGGCCGAGGTGATTCACGAGACAAGTGGCATTGCAGCGTGACCACAGCGGTGTGGCCATTTGTGTGCCCTCCCACAACCTGTGCGTGCCAAGTTCAGAACAGATATGCATGTGCTAGGGAGGAGGGGGAAACAGCAGCCTCCCCTTGGGCAAAACGGGCTCCACTGGCCTGCGGTGGAAAGCAGCTACAGTACATGGTTTGCCTATGGCATGAGACTAGCTGAATCTGCAGAGATAGGAGCACGTCTCCTCCAAGCAGTGGCACTCTGGAGGATAAAAAGGAATGCCTCTGCTTTTCAGCATGCCTTTGCTGTGTGTATGCTACATATGCAGTGAATGTCCCAAATTTCCTTTGGCTTACAACTGCCTTGCAGCTGACTCTGATAAAAAAAAAAATTACAGCAGGACTTGAACCATACGCAGAACTGGACACAACCCTCTCAGGATGAAACATTTGGATCATTTGCTCTTAACCCTGATTTGGCAGAAGATTTGGGGTAAATTTCTACAAGTCTGTGAAAGGTAAATAAAAAGCATGTCTTTCTACAGTTTTTTTTTTTTTTGAGCTTGGAGAACTGAAGACACCTGCTTGCTACAAAACAAAGCAGCCCTTATTTCTAAGCCATTGTGGTGGCAGCTGAGCTGTGTTCAAACAGAGATGCGTAGGAGCTATTCTCCATGGGAATGCAGGTATCCCTGGGCAAGCTGGCAGGGGTCTCTTCCTCTTCTTTGCTCCTTCCCAAGCCAAAGTCAGTCTCCAGGCAGAGACTTCACACGAGCAGTAGCCCTTAGAGAGAGAAGCTGTATTGTCATCTCTGTCCCCAGATCTCTGCTGTCTTGGCTGAATTGGTGCTTTGCCTGTTCGTGTGAACATGGCAGCCTCAGCTGCAGTTGCAGCAGGCTCCCAAAGACACCCTGACTCCACACCATGACAGGGCTTTCAGCTGCTGTAGCATCTGGGGGTGGGAGCTCATGTGAACTTTATGTCCTTACATGTGAAAATATAATCCATCATTTTTGGGAAGGCCCTGTCTGCTATGTTAGCCTGATCCACCTCCACCCAGGCGTGCCCTTTGCAGAGCCCATCCACCCCTCCTCAATCCTCACAGAGGCACAGCAGCCAGAACACAACTGGGTGTCCATAGCCATGTCTGTACAACCGAGGGATGCATCCCTAGCCCAGCCCTGCAAATCTAGAGGTGAGTCTACCCTGGAAAAGCCTACATGGATTTAATTGTGAGTGGCATGTCTGCCTCGGCAGTTTAGAGAAAAATTCTGCTTAATGGTGAGCGATGCACGGTGTGACAGCAGGCAGGACAAATTAAAGAAAATACTGGTTTATTCTGTGTGACTCTCTGTGAACTATACTGCCATGCTGATGTGAAACCATGCCACAGTATCACCAAAAGACATGAACTGCAGCATGAACGTTCAATACAATTAAAAATAGATTAGAGAGGTGCAACTGCTCAAGCCGGTCACCACTCAGTGGGATGGGAACATTTATTCAATAACCAAAATAAACTGGAATAAATGCTACTCTACCATTTCTTCCATCTTTTTTGGAAGCTTCTGGCCCTGCCCATTATAAAGTTGAAGCTGCCAGAATTGGCAGATCTCTGTTCTTACACAGCTTGTCAGCCCTATGCCATTATGGGCCTTTTTTTCTGCATCTTGCAATAAAGAAACAAGAAAGCCACACTGGGAGACAGAAGGAAATCTGCTTTGGGAGATAACCAGAGAAGGAGGAAGGGTCTGAATTATCTTTACAATCATCTTCATTTGTCTCATTGAAACTGTTTCTCTTCAGTGCTCAGAGAGCAAAATCAGAGATAATTCACATTTTGTCCCCTGGCAGGTCCCTGGAGACCCATAAAGAAAAGCAGGCCTTGAAAGAGGAAGAGCTGTACTCTGTTCAAGTCCAAAAGCTGAGGCATGTAGCTAATACCAAACATTACTGGTGGCTTTCATTCCTTGGGCCTTTGTAAAGGGCACTTAACAGAGCAACTAAGTCTAGGCCAGCTGATTTATGACTCAAGGATGTGAGGGATTTTCATGCAAAATCTTGAGACAGCAAGAGCTGGGACTCTCTTCAGTGGCCAGGCTGGGCAAGAGTTGGGTTTTGCAAGCAGCAGATTGAACAGGGTCCTGCACCAGAACAGTTTTCAAAGCAATTCAACTTGGAATGCAGATTTCTGACCTTCTGCCAATATCTCAGTGGAAAATCTGTGCCCTAAGCAGCAGATAGGAAATGAAACTTTAGCTCCAATGCTGAGGGTATCATTTTCATCTCAGCAGTGGAGCTGCAAAAACCAGAGTGTTTGGAGAAGGGGGAAGTCCTTCCTAGGCCACAAAGAGCAGTAACACTCCTCAGACCATTTGTCACTACCGGGGTAGCCTGGATTAATGCCATCCTGGGGCAGAATGAAGATGTGATGCTGGTGAACCAGGGGTGAAAGCCCTGCATTTCCAAAGATAAGGATGGATATGTGACTGGTCAGAGATCAGGCAGTCACTTCAACCATGGGATGAAAATCACAGCTGAAGGAGAAAAGGAAGTCTGTGAAAACCCTTTCCCAACACCTGGCTCTCCAGATATCCCTTCTTCAGACTGGACTTCTCCACAACAAGACCCGGCAGCTAAGGACTCTGTAACTGGTAAAAAGAAGTTGAAACGTGGAGATGCATGGTATCATGTACCAAGTAATGTCAGAAGCTTCTGAGAAGGTCCCATGTTCCTTTGAAGCCAGGAAACCTATTATGCCCTGAACTCCTGCTGTGAAAGCTCCTGTGTCTGAGATCAAGCATACATCTGCACCCCAGCATTGGAGTGGTCTCTGCAGAAGCTGGTGGATTTGGGAATCCTTTTTCTGAACATCCCTGGACAAGGGAGATGATGGATGGCCTCATGGGTTTTAGGGCTTAGAGGAACCACTCTGGTAATCAAGTATGGTTCCTTAAAGAGCTGAGTGCCTCCTGCTTTAAATTTGTCATCTGCAACTGAGCTTAGTTTAAAGGCTCCAGATAAATCCAGCCCTTAAAAAAAAAAAACCCAAAAACCCAATCAACTGTTGTAGAAGAGAAATACAGTCACCAAACAAATGAGTCATTGCATAGAGGGACTTTCTAGCTTAAGCCTCAAAAATGTTTTCTCAGGCTTTTTGCTCTTGGATGAACAAGTCGTTACTACCAGAGATTTTCCTGAGAACAAATCCAAGTCACCTTTTAATCTGTGGAGTGTGGTATGGCATGGCCACCCTGCTGGGTTGTTCTGCAGGCAGGGAGAATTTGAGGAGTTATCTAATGATGACAGGTTGTAGTCACGTAATTCCATGTTAGCAGCAAATTCAAAGATTAAATTATCTTTCTGTGTAATTAATTGCTTTTATTATTATTTGATCATGTTAAATAGATTTTAACATGATCAAATCACACATGGAAGTGAGTGATTCTTGTGGCAAAAGAAGATACAGCCCTGCCATGGTGGCCAGTGCTGCAAAGCGATAATGAAGACTGTGTGAGCCTTAGAAAAATCAAGATAAAATCTACAGTGGTTTGGCTTCTGGACATCCTTTCGGACAGGGCCTTATTTTGCAGATATATAATTCAGGACAAGAAGCAACATCTTAGTATCCATCGTGGCTTTATGTGCAACAAAAGAAAAAAAAGCAGCAGTGAGATCTTCCCTTTTTGTCCCTTAACCTTGATGCTATTTCCAAGTACGGTGTTCTCAATATACAGGAAACCCTTCACAAGCGCCCAGTATGTGTCCCAGCAGAGATGCAGTCCCCTGCTCCTGCCTGGATCCTCACAGCACCAGGCCTTCTCATGCCAACCCTTCCTTCAAGCCTCTGCTGCTTGGTACTCCTCTGTTTCGCTCCTCCTTCGCCTTCCTCCTGCTTCTCTCCGAAAGGGTGCACACATCTGGCTTGCCTTTATTGTGTGATAAATCTCACCCTGCATCTTGGGTTCATTTTCTGAAAGTTTTGAATGGTGTCTTGGAAATGCTGTTGGACAATAGGAGCTCTTTGAACCCAGGCCAGCTGGACGGGGCTCCTTGCATTGCAGCTGACATGCAGGCTTTGGCGGGCTTTCTCGGCTCTTTCCTCTCTTTTCTTTACAACATTTGAGTTGTCCTCAAACTTTATTTTTGGAGTGGACAGTGCATTTCTGAATCCTATCATCATTATATTATTAATAATTATGGTCATGACTGTTTCTCTTTCTGCTGGCACTCCTGGGTGGATCTCTCCTCTCTCACTTAATATCTTGGGTACGACTACCTTGGCCACAACCCGCTCAAGCAGTGACTCAGAATCCCTGGCCTGTTCCCAGGAGAGATGCAAGAGTTTTGCCAATTGGTTTTAAAAGAGGCCATCGTTTTCCAGAGCTACTCTCTCACTCAACAGAGCTGAGCTGGGTGGAAAAGCTCAGCTCTGTGGTTCCAGGGAGTCCATCCCTGGTGGACAGGCTGTCCCTGGGTTATTACGAAAGAAAAGCCCTGCTCCCTTTGCATGCAAACAGGACGACTTCTGAACCAGGCAGTAGGATTCTCTGCTGAAAATAATTTTGCTCCCTGGGGGTCACTGTACTCAATTTCCCCATTCCCAAGCCCCTGGAGGAAACAAAGCTGAGGGAGGCAGGCATGTGGGCAGGATGAGGCATTGTGAGGGAGGGAGTACTGGATGCTCAGGTCAAACTGTTGCCTAATGTATCATCACACAGCTACCCACATCTTGAGTCAGAGTGGAGAATGGCATAATCTGAAGCAGGCCCTCATATTGCTGGGTTTGAGGTTTGCTTGCAGCAGTGGTACATGGTAGAGAAATCCCATCTTCATCCTCTGAGCATCTCAGACTTTCCCAACCATGCAGGAGGATGGGAATTGCTCTGATTCTAAAAGCAGGATGGGGCCTATGGCTCAGCTGTTTGCCCCTCTACACATTGAGTTTATGAAGTGAAGAAGGCTGTTTGGCTCCTATGCAGCTCCTGTGACTTAAAGACCTTCAAACAGTATGCTCTTATGGAGGCAGACATACAAGTCTTCTTCATTTATTCATTTTCACAGGAAAAAAGATGGCTGATCTTGGTGAGGCGTGGATGTCTTCCATAGAACATAGTGGGAACCTGAGTGAATCCTTCTGACTAGACTGCACTGCCTCCTGCAAATGGTACTGAGTGACAGAGGGAAGAGGATGACAGGGCTTCCACTGTCAAGAGTGGGCAATTGGCAATGTCAGACCAGGTCCTTCCCAGCCTCCCTTCCTATGTGCTGGGAAGCCCACCTGTTTCACAGGGCAGCCGAGAGCCCTGGTGCTCTCTGGTGCTGGCATTTGTAAAGAAGTGAAAGTGAGATCATCAGTTGCTTTTTAGTCACATCTACCAAAGGGAGGGATAGGTCTTGGGTCAAGTAAAACTCTCCTTCCTCCTGTTCTGCTGCAAGATCCAGCAGGGCAGGGAAGCCCCTGAGCATCTGGGAACAGTGGTTCTGCCAGCCCTCTCTGTGCTGGTGTTGAAGGCTGAGCCGACTCTGGAGCTCAGCTGCCGCGGTCCAAGCACCAGGCAGAGTCACTCTCTCTCTCCAGCTGCAGCACGGTGCAAACCATAGCTGGTTCCCCGTGTAGCGCTGCCTCTCCCGGGCTGGCAGGCTGGCTGCAGCTGGCCTCTGCTCCTGCTGGCAGGGTGGCATTGCTGCTTCTGCTTGAGGAATGCAAACCGCCTGAGCTGCTCTTGAGGATCGGCCAGGAAAAGTCCACAAATAGCAACAGGAAATCAAAATGCCCTCTCCAGACATGCATTAGATATGAGGCCATCCAGCACAAGGAGAAAAATCAAATGCTGGACAATGAAGATTACATCATGCTGTGGATCAACATGTGAGCCCGTCCAGATGGGGCCATGCCAACAGGTCCAGATGGCTCAGGAATGCTAACTGCATAGCTACCTCTCTTGTCTTTGGTTTTTCTTCCCTCTTTCTTTCCCTGTTCGCCATCCCTTCTGGCATCCTTCACTCTTCCCTTCCCCAGAATAAATAAATAAATACTCTGACAACTCTGTGTAATTCAATTCCATCAAATATCAGAAAGGCATCTGAGACCAGTGGATGGGCAACTGGTCTGGACATGGGTCTCTGGCACTTACTTGTAGGTATCAAGGCTGCTGGGTGACCTCACCACACTGTGTAGCTGCTGGGCTTGACACAGTAATGTGTGCCTTCACCTCACCTGGGACTTCAGCTCCAGGTCACAAAGGAGGAGGTTGCAAGGGCTGTTTCCCTGGAGCCTGAAGCATGCAGTAAAATTAAGAAATCAGCATTGCTCCTGCTCTGCTGCAGCTCACCCCAGCTGCTTACAGCTGCCACTGACTGCTCATGGTGGCTGCAGCTACAAGCGGAGGGAGAAAACAGTTTTGCTGTCCTAGCTAGCATCATCTACCTACCACCCAGATACTAATTATCAGCAAAGAAAGGAGCACAGCAGCCTCTGTTCAGCCCCCAGCATTAACCGGAGCAACATCTGCTGCTACTCAGCTCTCTCCCAGCATGATAAAAAAAGGCTCAAAACCATGTAAGAAAAAGTGAAAGGTATGTGCTTTGCCAGGTCTGAAAAAGGGCTGCAGGCTCATTAATTACTGCTGATCCAGCTGCTGGACTGCTGCCAACTATATTTGACAAAACCTAAAGAGCAGGAGAAGCATCAGAGGATGGAAAAGCAACCTCTGCATCACTCTTCCCAAGGGATGATGGTGATCCTAACTTTACAACAGGCCAGACAGAGTTACTGTGAAGAAAAGGCACCTCCAAAGAAAGGGAAATTGCAAAACCATGTGCTGAGCAGCAGGACGGACTGACATGGGTCTTGAACGTCCTGCTAGGGACTGATAAAGCCATGACATTCTGGTATTTTCAGCTTGTTACCTCCTTCTCATTTACAGACCAGCAGAGACATGGTTTGGGAGCCTGGGAACTCAGCCCAGCACTGACCATGCAGCAGTTTGGGGCAAAAATCTAACAGGGTGCTCTCAGCACGTTGCACCAAACTGAGGGAGAAGTTAGGTTTTGTGCCTGAGCCAGGATCTGGTTGTACAGTTGAGGATGAGTACAGTCCATTCACTGGATTTATAAAGCATAAATTGTTTGGTTTTCAGTAAGGCCCAGAGTGGTCAGACCAGCAACAGCATGGGCCAAAAGTACTTTAGTTTAAATCCTGATGCTGACCAACGCAGTCATTCATACTGACACAGAAAGATTACTCTGGATTAGCTTGAAGTATCTGAGGTCAGAATGAGACACATGCAGTCTGCAGGGATAAGGAACAGGAGAGAGGTGAAGGATAGCTGGGATATCAGTGGAGAATAGATCAGCCAAACTGAAAATGTGGCAAATACCATGTATAGCTGCAAAGTCATTGAAAAGAGTTCAACCAGGGAAGCAAAGTAGTAGATCCAATGGACCTTTCCTGGCAGATACTTACTAGCAAAACCTCACTCCAATCTAGTTTTTGTTAATCTGCTTCACCCATTGATGATGCTGCTCCTTGTCAGTAGGAATAAGGATGTGCAGTTTTTTATAGTGAGCAAAAGCTGCATCACTGCAAGTGAGGATCACACACTAAGAAACTGGCAGAGCTGGGACTAAAATACAGTTCTCCCATTCCCAACAACCTCACTGCACCACTGTCCATAAAGACAGGCAAAACACAACAAAAACAAACCCAACATCATTAAATTGGCAATTCAGTATTTGTGGCTCAACAGCACCTCATCAACTCTGAGAGTCTGCCACATTTGCTTGGAAAGAAGAGCCACATTTCCAGCAGTCCCTGGGCAAAGAACTCTCAGATCGAGAGACTGAAAAGTCTTTGAAAGAAATCTTCCATCAACAGTCTTTACAAATGTCAGAGCGGGTTTCCTCCTCCCTGAGCTGCCTGGCTTGCAGTCCCTCCCTCTGGGACAGCAGTGAGCTTAGCCAAAAGCACCTGCCCAGCTCCTTCCTTCAACTGTCATGAATTTAGCAGGCTCATTTAACATCAAGCTGCTCTAACATGCAACAATTAACTCTTGAGGCTCTGGAACTGAGTCCTCTTCTTCATCCTGGGCTCCCTCTACCTCTTTCTCCTTCTGGATGGGACAGCTCTCCTCTGAGTAGTGAGAGGGCTGCAAATATTGCAGAGCCAGGAGCAGTTTCTCATGGTAGATCCCCTGCACCTCCAACAGCAGAGATGGGTAATTCTTGAGCTACAATGCTCCCCCTGGACATGCCATGCCATCGAGAGGAGGAACCAGTGACCCTATGAGACTGTGGTGAGGAGCCAGCACTGGGAATGTTGTTTGGGCATTGGTCTAGGAAAGCTCACCTGCTGGAGGGATGCTGACAATCCAATAGGAATGTCCACAACCACTGTAGCATCCAGTTCCCTCCTGTGTAACAGTGTCAGGCCCAAGTTGTAGTACTCCTCCAGCCTTAGCTGCCGTGCTCCTCCCAAGGGAGCCCTGATATTCCTGTTGCAGGGGAACTCCTGACACAGATTGCTCAGCTGAAGGCATTATGTTTTGCATCTATTCTAGGAAAAATGCTAACTTGCGTTTTGAGCAGGCTTTGCTAATCGGGTCAGCCAGACTGACCTAAACGAACATTTTTCCTAATCAAGACAAAGTCACAGTGTAAAGAAGCCAAAAGCAACTTTGCTGAGGTAGTCAGGGTGAATTTCCTCTGGAACAGCCTGGACAGTGATCGTAATAAATGACCTCACATAAGGCATCACCTTTGAGCTCTAAAGATGGTAGTAATTACTCCAGTACTGGTTTAGATTACGTACTAGTTTCAGAGAGAATAGCCTTGCATAGTGCTGTATGGGGAATTTCTGCAGTCTTAGAAAGTGAGAAGATAAAATAGGACAAGAAAGAAAGGAGTGAAAGAGTTTGTCAATATGTGAACTTCTAACCTTCATGAGACCTTGTTCTGGCTAATCATTGTGTCAAGATCAGTGTCAAGCATCTATCACTTGGACACAGACCAGACCAGAGCAGCACCACATAATATCAAAGGCAGATAGCCCTGGACAGGTTTAGGAAAATAAAAGTCAAAGAAGAGATACAAAGAAAGAGAAAAGAAGGTGGGTAAAGAAGTCAGAAAGGGGTGGGTGAGAGGATAAGGCTGGATTGTTCAGGTCAGTTCAGGAACCTACAGGAAAGGAAAACAGTGAATGATGTAACCCTACAGGAAAGCAGAAGTAAAATTTGTTTTCTTGAGCAGTTGAAAATAAGTTAGATAGATGTAAACACTGCCTGGCAGCTGTGGGGAACTACCGGGTTGAAAGGCACAGCCTGCCTTTCAGCATGTTACCTGCAGTCCCCTGCCACTCTGGCCCTTGGTTCTTCACAACCTTTCAGCTATTTCTGCTCTGAGGAACGTTGCAAAACATGCAGACACCAACCCAAGGAAACACCTAACAACTTACAACACAAGTTAAGCTCCAGATACAGGAAAAAGTAAGGGAAGAGCTCCATGCAAGCACCCATTCTGTCCTAGTGTCAGGCTGAAAACTGGATTGATGATTTCAGTCAGAGGATATCAAACTACATTGACGGTGCTCACACAGAAGTCACCTGCTGCAGCGGGACAAAGACAGTGCCAGCATGGGGACCACCCAAGAAACACTCTTGGTTCCACTCTTGTTCTCATTTCTCATCTCCCATGTGCAGACATGAAGTTCCAGCAGTTTAGATGTGTCAGTACAGTCCCTGGCAGAAAACTGGGACTGGTAGGATGTAGTAATCCCAGGACTAAGATTGGCTTGGAGTTGAGGACCTAACACACTTGGCTCCTCCTGAAGAACAGTGCTGGCCACAATGTTGCCTGTGAAGCGTAGGTGACTGCAGTGTACCTTGCTGCACAGACCTGGAATTTCCCTGGGAAATCTCTGAGCCAAATTAAGCCAAGAGACAGGTTTGGGGCATTTCTTAGGTGAGCTGTAATGGTTTACTTCATTGCTGCTGCCCCATTTGTTTTCCTGTAACTCTGCAGCAAGGAGAGTCACCAACTGGCTTTTGTGAACCATCTGGTTTCTTACAGTGGACTGTCCACATCATGACAAGGATGCATAAGCTTTAGTGGGTTGACTCATCCCTTCCTTAAAATGCACTGGTACAAGTGAGTCTTGAGAATCAAATCGCTGTATCAAGAACATTTCTGCCTGTGGTTATGCGCAGAGAATCTCCCATGTGACTGTCCCGGAGACAACTCCAGAGAGTTAAGCATTTTCATTTGCTTCCTTTAACACTGAGAATTCTTTAAATAGTAAATAAGTAATTAATAAATGTTAATTAAATACTAGCTTAAAATCTATGGAGAAATGCTGAGGGAAAAAGGGAGCAAGCACAGGAATAATATTTCTTAGAGGAAACACAGCAGTAAGTCATAGAGGTGTCAGCCTGGTCATATTTTAAATAGTGCAGCTACAACTGTGGCTATGAAATCCCTAGTTCTAAATTCCCCTTTTAGGGGTTGCTTCAGAAAATGCTCTTCTTTCCTAATCCCTGCTCTACCAGAGACAGCTCCATTCCAGGCTTCAGCAAGAACGGTGCAGCACCAATGGGACCAGCACAGCACCAGTCATGGATCAGACCAGAGTGGCATGGGGTGGGACCAGTGCAGTACCAGATGAGCTCCTGGGCAGCAGAAGACATTTTGCATCGGTGAACACGACACATTTCTGAAGCCACCATACAGTACAAGCTTGGCCACTTGTACTGGTACCAGGGGCAGGTACAGTGGGCCTTAGAGGTTTTCTACAGTCTGATCCACACTAATGAGACCTCAGGTTTGTCCCTCTCGGAAAGTGATGGTGGCATTGAATGGCTGCCTTATGCCGGAGGGGATGAGGATCACCTGGCAGACATGGTCTGAGCAGTACACAACTCCAGCATCTCCCAGCTGCTGACACCCTCCCTCGGTGGGAGTGGACTGTGTGCACAGATGTACTTCCACCTCCTGCCAAACCCTCCCTTTGTTTACTCTGCAAGCACTTCACCAAAGACTTTCCTGCTTCTCCCCACGAAGATGATGGCTCTGTCTCCACTGATAAACCCTGTTTTGGACATATGCCTTCCTGCACTCCTGCTCTAAGTTGCAGCCTCTGTCCTAGTTCTGGCCCGAGAGCACAGTTAATGGGTTCTCCCACTTTGGCTGAGACGGTAACTTAGGACAGTGGTTTCCCAGCACACGCAGGCAGTTGTACACCAGATGAATGTGTTTATTTAGGAAGAGTATCCCAAATGTTTATCAATTTCCTGGCAGGTAGGGCACACAAATGATCCAAAGTCTCTGGACAAAGTATTGACGTAGAGTCTTCTAAATGAAGTTCAAGTCTTTTCCCCTCTTCGTTACCAAAAGGGCAACACTTTTCCTGGTGGTGACTCTATGGTGATGATGCTCAGAGACCCAAATTCAGAGACCCATGTTCAGCTCTGGTTTCATCCTGCTGCTAGCACTTCTGCAAGTGTAAGTCCCACCATGAGATAGTATGGAGGAGCAGGGTGCAAAAACCATGAGATGGATCCAAAGAGACTAATGAGATATAAAGATATGGGAACTATTATCTTTGGATTCATTTCCATCAGGCCAGGTCTGATGGCCCCGTCACGTCTCTGTGTATCTGTGCTCCAGACCCTACAGGAATCTGGCTGGCAAGTTTCAAGCAAAATTTAAAGAAAATAGCCTTTCCATATCCAGTACTTGGCAGACTAACCACAAATGTGTAACTGACCAAATTTCACCAGGCACAGGAATAGAGGGCTAAAATACTTGCTGCATATGTCCCCATGAGAGATTACCATCATTCCTGGAGACCCAGCCTCCCGTCACAGCAGAGCTCCCCTCTCTAGCAAATGCAAGGGATATGAAGCAGGTGACCAAATCTGCCTGAGCTCTCCAGCCTCACTGTGCACTGAGATGGTGAGAGGGAGTTTACAGAGCATGAAACTCACTCAGAACAAAGGTCAGCCCAACACCTAAGCACCACTTAAGTGCTATTTATGTCCCCGTAGTAGGCATAAGAGGAATAAAAGTGTGTACAGGCTTCCTGTGAGTGTGACAGTCATCCATGGTAAACAGCCTCTCTTCATCTTCAGGGGAAGCTTCCCCTATGAGTTTCACTAGCACCACTCTCAGCCTGCTCTCTACGTACAGTCCTGCCACTCTCCTCCTCCTCCAGGCTGTGACAATATTAAAGGGAAGAGCACAGAGTAACCCAACATCCAGCTTGCACTCAAGGAGTAAACTCTCAGAGACAAGCAGTTCTTCTCCCATTCTGCTGACCCTTTGTAGGCTCCAGAAAATGCCAACTGTCCCATTGCCTGGGTATATAGGACCACACAGTAAGAGTGTGTTACTATGCATTCCCCAGAGGAGCTGGGTTAACTCTCTTGAGGCAGCCTGAACAGCCATTCTGCAGCTTCTAACAGTGGAGACCTGAGCGAGCATGCAGGTTATTTTCTTGCCTTGATGCATCTTGAAGGAGGTAACATGTATGATTTGAAAAACATAGAGTCAAAATAAAGCTGTGTTAACATAAATATCCAAAGTCATCTTTGAAGGTGTTTTTTTGCACTATAAAACACAGAAACAGAGGGAAGAAACAAACCCACTGGGGTACTGGGTTAAAAAGAAACACATGACTCCTGTTTGGTTGGTTTATTCTGGCTTCATTTTGATACCAGTGTCACAAACCCAGTGAAGCACAGTAGTGAATCAGACTCAAAAGATAAGTCTTTTGAAGAGTTTCACAGCACTGATAAGAGCTGAACAAGAAAGTAAGAGGTCTCTTAGTGCAGTTGTAATAGACCATAAGCAAATAGATGGCTGCTCGCAGAAATGATCAGAAATGCTGGACTGGGCAGGACACAAATGGGTGAAATTGATAAACAGGCACTGCATGAAGGATTAGCTTCATGTATGGTAGGTCCTTCTGGGAGAAAAAGATGAACAAAGTTGCCAAAGTTCAAGAGCAGTATGTGGCCTCTTGAGCAAAAGGAGACTGAGAGTGCTGTTAGCAGCCATCCTATGTAAGCCTGGTTAGCAGAAACTAAGTTAAGAGAGGCATTTTGTGTCCTTTGGAGAGTTCCTCTCCAATTAACAAGCAGACACCACTCTCTGTAAGATATTCAAAAAATCCCCCAAATCCTCATAGTGATAAATTGGTTCTTTATACCCAGTCTAAACCTTCCCTATTCCAGTTTACGACCACTCATCCTCCTGCCATGCACTTATGCACTTAAGCCTGGCTCCATCTCCTTAGTAACTTCATCAGCTGTGCAGGTAGACTTCTGCTAGGTCCGCCTGGAGCTGTCCCTTCTCCAACTGAGGAAGTCCAACTCCCTCAGCTACTCCTCACAGGAGAAATTCTCCAACTCCCAGTTACCTTGTTGACAATCTCCTTGATGCACTCAGATTTATCCATGTCTTTCTGGTATTAGGCAGCCCAAAACTGGACACTGTATTTGAGACACAGTTTTATGATTCTCAAGAAAAAGGGGATAATCACTTCCCTGTGTCTATCTACCATCTCACTCCTGCTCCTAGCAGCCTTTGCTACTGGGCCACACCAGTGCTCCATGACCCCTGGTGGCTCAGTACCTCCATCCATCCATCCATCCATCCATCCATCCATCCATCCATCCATCCATCCATCCATCCCAGGGGCAGAATTCAGGATTTGTTCTTGCTGAATTTCATGAGGTTTCTGTCAACCTATTCCTACAACCTGGGCAGATGTCTCTGAATGGCAGCCCCCACACTTATTCTTTTTTTTTTTTTCTGTCATAAGCACGCAGACCTTTCTGAAGATGCATCTACAGATGTGCCTTAATTCTTTGTCACAGCTTCAGATGAACAATACAGAGAACCATTTTTTAAAGACCAAGATGACTCATTAGGACTGCCAAGGCTGAGGAAAAGAGAGTAGTTTAGACACACGCAATTCCTGCCCTAAATTGCTGCCCCAAAGGAGAACAGACTCTGCAGTAAGGTTTAGCCATCTTTTCTTTCTGCTTCTTTTCTGAAAAGAGGAAATCATACTCAGGAAAAGTTTCATAGTGACATTTTATGGCCGAAATTCATGGCCTGTTTTAAGAAATATGCCTGCTGAACAATATCTGGAAAAGTCTGCCCATCTTTGAAGCAAAGGCACTGGCAGCTTTGTGAGCTATTGTGCACGGTGATGCTTTGCACAGTTCTATGTAAAAAGAACTTCTCCACACATTTCAAGATCTCAGGAGATTTGCTGGATTTAGTAAGAAAATCCAAGTGTATTTCTTCTATCCTCCCCACTGTCACGCAGAGTGAGAACAAAGAGGGTGATGTATTATGTTCTGGCTTTTGTATCACCAACAGGTTTGGTAGGTGAGAAGTGGCTACAGAATCTCTTATATATATCATCTGCAGGAAGAGAAGGTTTCAGCTGGACTCTCTCACTCCAGCAGAAGTTTGTGGTGCTGGCAGTTGGGAAAAAAATCCACAGGGAAAAAAAAAAAAAAAGCCTTAAAAAAAGCGCCTTTCTGCTGTCAGCTGAGCACAACGATGCCTGAGTCACTGCAATGTAGTTGATGAGAAGACAAGGGCAAGCTGCCTCCAGAAGCAGCTCTCCTAGCAGAAAACCCATTTAAATGAGGCAGGACAGAGCCAGCCTGCCCATGGGCACCACACACTTTAAACACACTGTCATGGCAGGTGGCACCAGATGGCACTCTTACACAAAAGCTTCTTTTTCACAGGGTCTGCTTGCAGGCAGAAGTTGTGTTTAACTATAAAAAGGTATCACCTATATTGGTTAGGGGTTTCCTGACTTCTGACCGCAGCCCATGTTGCACCTGGGTAAAAGGGCTGGTGCCAATACATACTATTTTCATTTTGGCAAAGGAATAAATGGTCTTGGCATAAAGCACTCCTATCAGCATAGCTTCATCCACACTGGATGTGTACGGAATTAGGGAAAGCACAAAACTCCTAGCAACAAGTCTCTCAGATATGAGCAGTCAAGGCAAGCCCTCAGTCTCGGAGTGATGCGCCACTGGAAGGTCTCCCTGAACAGTGCAGGACTCTGTTGCCTCTGGTAGAGCCCAGTGGAATCAGTTCTTGAGGCACAGTGGTATCTCGGAAATTAGGAGCTGGCAAGATCTCTGAGAGATGGGGCTTGCCTGCATAATCTCTTCCCCAGACTCTGTGTGCCTCTGCTTGGTGCAGTGTCCTTAATACTTATGCAAATTCTGCATCTCTACTGTCTCCTTCACAAAGGAGGCAGCATAAAAGGCTTTAGATATCTTTTGCATAGCAAAGCAGAAGTGGATTCATCAGTGGATTCACCCTCTCCCTGTTCCCTGCTCCCACTGCAAGGGTAGTCCTCAGAGCCGCTCGCAGTGCTACATCGGGAACGCGGGAGGTGCCGGTACTGCGAAAGGGGAGTAACAAGCCATTGCTCAGATCTCTGTCCGGGGCAGGCACATTGTCCTACGGTTGCAGCCGCTCAGAGGCCAGCGGAGCCTCGCCTTCAGGCAGTGCCTCGCTGCCCAGCGCCGGATACCCTCGCTCCAAACCACCTCTGGGGTAGGGCCCTTCCCACTTCTGTCTCGGGGCTGGGTCCTGCCTGGCAGAGAGGCTGCAGGATCCGCAGCACAAGCTGCCATGGAAAGCTCGGGCTGTACAGCAAAGAGTCTGTGCGTGCTCTCAGGGAGAGCTGTTGGACTGAGGACTCGCCTGACTCCCGGGAGAGGCTGGGCAGTTTCCCTAGAGGTGAACAATGCCCCTTTGGTTTCTTGAGACTGGTAACAGATTTTCCTCCCAAGTCACTCTTCCCCCTCACCCTTCTCTCCAAAGTAAATCAGCCCAGCCTAAGTGCCAAGCGGTTGATGTTTCATCTCCGAAATGCCACTCTGAGGAAAAGTTACAGGCAAAGGAGAGTGGAGGCGCTGAGCCCAATGCTCTCCCGACGGCAACCGGCCGTGCCTCCGGTGCTTCCCGAGCTCACACACGGCAGGTCGTACAGTCCCCGCCTGGCACCGCATACTTCTGCCCAGCCATCAGGTTCATAAAAGCGTGGTGCAGAACAGCCCTGAGATTACCCGGCGGGGTCTCCTCGGGGTAACAGCGGCAGGGCCGGTCCAGGGGGGCGCTGGCCGTGTGCGACGGCAGGCACCCGGCTACCTGCATCTCCGGGGCACCCCGGGGCAGGCGAGGCAGGGCGGGGACCGAGGAGAGCCCGCTGCCGTGTCCCGTCCCCGCTGTAGGGGCCGGCCCGCCGGAGCGGGAGTGCTGCCGGCGGTCCCTTACCACATTGCTGAGGAAGTCCGCCTCGCTGAAGTCGCCGAAGTCGAGGAAGCCGGTGCCGGCAGCGGGGAAGAGCCGCTCGGCGGGGAAGGGCTCCAGGATACTGTCCATGGTGCCCGCGGCGCCGGGGCTCGGCCGCCCCNCCCCGCAGCGCGGCGGGGGCGAGGCCGGCGGCTGCCCGGGGCTCTCTCGCTCCTCCCGGCGCTGCGCAGGGACCCCAGGGCGTTGCGGGTCCCCGGCAGAGCCGTGTCAGTTTGACGAACTGACCAAACCCTCCTTCCAGCAGCCGGCCGTCCGGCTTTGGTGGCTCCTCTGCATCCCTCGGGCAGCAGCGCCGGGAAAGATGAGCATTCCGCGGGGTCAGAGCCTGAAGGGCAGCCGGCAGGGAGGTCTCCTTTCCCCCGCTCCCCGCAGCGGGCTTGCAGGTAGGCCTGGCTGCAGCAGCACATGTGGCTGCTCTGTAATTAAAGAGTTGGGCACCATTAAAGAGCTTCAGGAAGATTATATGGTTTCAGATAAATAGGATTATGCATCTCCCTGTCCTCTCTGATCATTACTCCAACCAACACTCAGGAAAACCACTTATAATAATCCCGCTGAAGAAGCCCTGATGTTTTATTAATCTGTCCCTGCTTTCATGGCTTCACAGAGAACAGACTGGAGTCCCAGCTCCAAGGAGGGGCTTTCTTGGTCACAGGCATCTGGAGAAAAAACCCCAAAGACAGCAGCACATCTCTCCTGGAGGAAACCTGGCTGGAAGTTGCCAGCTGTGAGAGTCCTGGCAAAGAAGTTCTGATTTGAAGCTGGCTGGATTCTGTGCTTGAGCTGGGCACGGGGTTTTCATCCATCCAGGCTCTTGCTCCACATTCCCCATGGGTGTCAGAACTAACAGCACAACCCAAGGTGCTCCTTGGCCACTGGTTGCACAAGCAGCCACATCCTGCACACAAAAGCCTTTATACTTACACACACAATGAGCTCTTTCAGTTACATTTACTTTTACCTTACGTTTCAGTCAAGTGTAAAGAGCCTTTGGGTAAAAGGTCAGAGACATAAATTCAGACAGGATGGAGTTGTGCTGAGAAAATAATGCTGTTCCTACTTCCTGAATGGTAAAGAAACCTCTTTGTTAATGTGGATGCCAGTGGGTTTAAAGGAGAAAACACAAAAACCTTTGCCACTGTAAGATGGGAAGAAGAAATATGTCCAGACTCTTCAGCAAGAAGTAAACCTGTCTCCACGCAAGGTGGAAGACATCTTTCCTTTAACATCCCAGTCAGCAGGGTTCTCAGCTGCAAGGAGTAGATGGACCAAGTCCTGCCATAGCAATGGAGTGGCAGCCCAGGGTCACAGAGCATGGACAGAGCCACAGCAGGGGCAGCTTCACCTCCTGCCACTGGCCAAACACAGATATCACTGCCCTAACTACGAAGACTCACTGGTGAAACCAAGAGGTTTTGGTTCAGTGCCTCGCCCAAGCTAACACAAGGAAGCCTCTTCTCAGGACACACACTATTTATTTCTCAGGCTGAGGAAGCTCAGATGGTGTCAGCGATGGTTTGCACAGCATGGGTGGCAGTGTCATCAGAAAAGGTCAAGCAAAGTAAACCTCACTTGTTTGTCTGTGCTCTGAAGGGAAAATGCTTTGGCACAGTTGGATAGGAGCTGTGAAATCCATTCTGAAGATTAAAATATCTCAGGAAAAAAAATGAAATTGCCAGGTCTGAAACCTCACTTCTATTCAGTGCTTTTAGTACTGAGTATAACTGCCTGGATGTAGCTTCTCTGCCTATCACTGCTGCATCCTTTTTGGGAAGGAAGAATTGTAACAAATATCCTGTTTTGGTGTTGAACAGAAGAGCTGTTCTGTCCCATCTTGGAGAGCTCCAATGGGGACCCCCATTCCTAGCACTTGTGTAGAGCTTTGAAATGGACACTTTGCTTATGTCAGACACAAGCGCAGTTCACTTAAGGGAATGGAAATGTCACCTGGGTAGTCAGAGAGTGTTGCTGCTGACCCTCTGGAGCCAAAAAGGAGAGGTATTTCTGCAGGCAAGCAGTTTTGTGCTCCAGAAGAGACTTGGAAACAGGAAAATTGCTGATGGGTGAGGAGAGGTGATTGCAATTCAGAAAAACTCAGATGTGCTGCTGCAGCTGGCCATGGGTGCCTGCAGTGAGGGAGGAAAAGGACAGGCTGAGTGGCACTGCTGAAGCAGAGGCCTGGAAACTGCAGCGCTTGCAACACTTGAACGGTGCACCACCATTACTAGAGCATCTTTAAAACCAAGTTCTGCAGCCATCTCTTGGGATATGGATACAGCAGAGCAGGAAGCAGTCTTGGGGCAGGGGCTGAATTACATGATCATTCAAATTCCTTTTCAGCCCAGTTTTCTCTGATTTTATACTTAGATTTATTTGCAATCTGATTACAGCAGGAGATTGAAATAGCAATCAAGTATCTTCAGGCTGAACAAGTCAAACTGACAACAGGTAAGGCTTCCCAGCCTCACAATATTTGATACTGCAAATGCACATGTATGATCAACCAAGCTAATTTTAACACTGCTGAGAAGTGAATCATCAGTCCATTTCTCATAAGAAAAGGATCCTGCTCCTCTGTGCTCCATCCTGCCTGGTCCTGCTCCCACTGCTTGCCCTTATGCCTATGGAGTGAGAACTGCAAGTGTCTCATTGTACCACTTTGCATTTTTTTTACCTTCATCCTGCATTGTTGTGAGCAAGACACACAAGACAAGGTAAGCAGTCCCTGGGCTTGAATATGTGGACAGCAATCCAGGGTATTCTGCAACATGCCAAGCTGAAGCTTTTGGTTTTCCCACCAAGGATTGTGCCAGGAGGTTTCACAGACTCTTTGAGAATGAGTGTGTCTTGAGGAATGTAGGGTGAAATGTCAGTGATTTTTGGTCTGCTGCATGCAGACTGTTGTTACAGGAGGGGTCATCTGCCCAGTGTTTGCAGCCTGGACAGCTGGTTTGGGAATGATTCATGCTGTTAGAACTGCTTTGCTTTGAGGGTCAGGCTGGCTCTTTAGGACTGCCACCAAATACAAGCTTTTACTTCAAGTCTGTGAAAGATACCATTTGTCCTGTTTAGTTTTCCAGTGCTGGTGTTCATATGGATGGAACAGACAGTTTCTGCCACAAGCTATCTTCCTAGCCATGAAGGTTTTCTGGAGTCACACAGGTTCCATACTTTGGCTCTTCAGTAGCTCTTTGCAACAGTCCTGCCTTCATTTCGCTTTGCCTTTTCTCTGGATTTGATTACTTTTCCATATATTGCATTGGTGTGGTTTTGCTTACTGTTTTGTGCACCACGGACAGAGGGAGCAAGTGCTGCATTGTAGGTCCCCTCTGCTCCTGAAGGCCCACTGAGAACAAGGTGAGGGTGGAAATGGGACTCTCAGCCTAGTTCAAAGAAGAGGTACTACAGTCCCCAGACAGGCTCTTAGGAGTCCGGTCATGTGTGATGGCACAAGTAGTTACATATTTAACCATTGAGCTGTGATTTCTTCATTTAGGTTCTTATGGGGACAGTTAGAAACCCAGGAAAAAGTCAAGATAGGGAGGGATACAGCAAAACATTCTCTAGTAAAAGGTAACTTTGGGGAAGGACTTGGAATTGCTGAAGCCTTTCTTTGCCCTCTGATCCATAGCCCTGCCTCATCCAGGAAATCTGTCTCCCTTTCAATTTCCTTCCAGCGGCTGGTTTAAACTCTCTCTCGCACACACACTTCTCCCTCCAGCCAGCTTCAGCTGCTTTCCATTTCCTTCCTTGTCCTGTGTGTGCTGCCAGCCAGGTACCCAGCACACCTGCTCCCACCACTAGCAAGCAGCAGTGGGACAGGGAGGGGAGCCAGCACAGAGAACACACCCATTGCAGCTCCCTGCTAAAAACAGAGAAGGGGGTAACACCTGTGAAACCAGAGTGTTCATAGATCTGCTGCCACAGCTGAAAAGAGGGAATGAATTTTGTTCTGCATGTTGCTTTCTGTGCAGATACACAGAACATCAAATTAAATGTCTGCCTGCAAGCAGACACATTTTATCAGGGACCACCAAATCCAGGTAGGTGTGAGCCATGCTGGAGTACTGCAGAGAAGTGCAGACACACACGTGTGTCATAAGGAAATATGCACCACAACTTGTGCTTTTCCCCCCCATCTTGCTTAGGAAGTAGAGGGGAAAGTGAAGAGCGTATTAATTGCATGTTTGCATATGGCAAGGGTCCATGAATGCTGTGGTTTCAGTGAGCACCCTAATGCTATGTGGGGAATGAAAAGGAAGCCACAGAGCTCAGCACTGCAATTATTATTCTTTCTGGGGTAAACTTGGGGCCCTTGGATAGATTTAAATCAGCCTTGCAAACAAGGAGCAAGTGACAGGCAAGGAAGGAGGAAAGACCTAGGAGAAGGAAAGCCTTGAATACAAGACACTGGACCCTAGGAACATCCCTTCACAGAATCCCTTTAGACTCCTAGGAATGTGACTGAGCTGTCTGTGTCTGTCTGTCTTTTTGCCAGTATGTCAGAGAGCAAAGTCCTCAAATAGTAAATGGGTATTATAACCAAAGATGAGAACTGAAAACTCACCACTTTGGAAGTAACTGGTACTGGAGGAAAAATCTCTTTGTAATTCCTTCATTTGTTCCTGGCAGGCTAAGAATGTTCCTTTGCCTTGTTACACACAGTCTCCCCTTCCTGCTCTATACCTCGGAAAGAGGTATAGAGGCTGCCAGTCTCCCTGAGGAATCAGACAACTTTCAGGCTGACTGGGTGAAGAGTAACTTCAGTATGAGGGCATCTCCTTCCAGCAATTTGTTAGCATTTGAAAACACTATGTGAATAGGAAGCTGCAGGACAGCAGAAGAGAGTGGTTGCCTCTGTTTCCTATGCACTACTTTTTATTTACTAGGCTTCTAGCCTTCATGGTTGCAAGACCTGCTTGCAAAAGGGACCCAGGCAGACTTCACAGTGCTGGAGACAACCTGAAGAGTTATTCTTAGGGGAACGTATTGCCTCATTTCTCCTAACCATTTCCTACAACTCAAATCTTTCCCTAGGAAGGATGAAGAGCTGCACACACTGACTGAATTTTACGCCAAGAAGGCACCTTGCATCAAGGAGTGGGAAGCAAATGGCTTTGGTACAGGAGGCAGCTGAAGATCTGCTGGAACAGGACTGGATGAGTCAGGGCAAGGGATGGCAACAACTCTGCTTTGACACACTGTATGTGCCATATAGAGTCAACTCCAGACTCCCAGTTACCCACATGATGACTAGAGGGCAATCCATGCGGATTTGTGACACGTGACCCCTCAAGCATGGTGAAGAAGTTGGACACTCACATCTTGGTTACATCCAACAGAATCTGCTCTGGTCAGAACCAAGCAGATACAGCACACATAGGCTGGTCAGGGGAGTGGGGGAATGATGTTTCCTATACTGCCAAGGGTTAAAAGCAAAGTCCAGATCCACAAGAAATCCTATGAGGAGAAAAGCACAACCCAGCAATTCAGGCATGTCTCACCCCCGTTCAAATAACATTGTTTCAGAGCCGTCTGCCTCACCCCTCAGTGGTAATTACAGACTTTCACTAGAGAAGGAAGAGAACACGGTGGAAGAAACCTTCATTAAAGACATCTCCTAGAGAAAAGTAACCCCAGTGTAATGTCTCAGGCACGTAGCCAGGATCAGCCACCAAAGCAAAACACATTTAGGACAAAAATAAAAGGGAGAAGTGTTAAGTGATTTGGGAAGATCAGAAGCCCACCAGGTTGGCTGCTGTACAGTGCTGGGTGTGGGGAGCACTTTGGAGGAACTGGAATGCTGCCCTGCTTTTAAGTGGTGCGGTTTGCATTTACATTTTTCCTTCCTTCCTCCTTCTCTGGGTGCTTGTTTTCCCTGATGTCTGCATGTGTCCCTTTGTCACCCCTGGCAAACACCAGTGGGCTGGTAATGGATGGTTTCCCTAGGCTTCCTAGCTTGATGTTTGTCAAAGGGGCAGATAAAGCTGTAGGTGTCCTAGGCTGACCCCTCTCCCTTTTGCACACCTAGCTTAGGATATACACTCAAGAACAGGCTTCTTGTATTCAAAGCTGGGGGGAGCTCCTTCTCACCTTGTGTGTATCACAGGGGCCCAAAGTTTGAGTTTTGCTAGAAAGGATGCAAGAGGGCTTTTCTTCCCAGTAGATCATGCATCTGTTACAGCCCCTGACTGTTTCCTATTGCTGTGGTGCATCTGTCAGGGTTGGTGTTCACCTACCCCCAGGTGGCTGACATCTCTGGCAAAAAATGGTCTCATTCCTGCCACTTTTTTCCCTCATCCCAACTTTCTGTTGACAAGTGGTGTAAGTCCAAGCTAAGTTGCTCTTTTTACCCCTGGGCATTCACATGTGTGAAACTGAGAACCACTAGGATGGCATGGTAAACTCAGTGTTTGCGGGAGAGGTCACTTCAGTGACAAAATTTTCCTACAGAGCCCATTTTTGTTGCTGGTGGTAACACCTTGTTCTTGCAGGATCTGGGGTTTGATGCTACATTGGAAAAATCCTTCAAACCAATAGGCCTTGTCCCCAGGCAGCTAACAGCAGGGATGGGAGAGGACCAGGAGGAGAAAAACGTTCAATCAGAGTGCTATTAAGATGTGTCTAGGGAACTGGGTGAATTTTAATTGTTCTTTCCTACTCAGTGAGTGAGCACAGGAAAAGATTTACCTTCTGGCCTTTCCATTTGGGCATGTTGACATTTCCAGGCGGCACTTTCCTCTGATGGAGAGGTTTGACGTCAGGTGGGCTGATTAAAGCCTGCAGTGCCTCTGACTCATTTGGCTACGTCCTGTGCAAGGGGATTTGTAATGTGTCTCCTGTCTTTCTTTCACTTGTTATGGTTGGTTTTAAATAAATAAAGCTAAGCTTAATTCACAACTTCAGGGAAGCTGCAGCTCGGCTCAGGCTCAAATACGCATTGCCATGGCAACAGATGCTGTCAGGCACACACAGATGTGTCACTCTCGGCAGAGAACTCCCATGCCCTCCTCTCCCTGCCCAAGCGGTGCACAGGGCGGGGTCTGGATGCAGGAAAGCCAAGTGAGGCTGGCACTGTCCACACAACTTGGGCATGCAGTTGTTCTTGGGAACTGGCCTTGCTGCTCTCCCAGCCTCAGAAGAGCTCACCTGGGCCAGCCAACTTCCCTCTTGCTGAGCAAGAACTACTTTGGGGGAAGCCATGGTGAATGAAGTTGCCCCTAGTGTGACTTTTTCAACTTGCAAAAAGGAGGGGAGGGATTACCTGGATCAACAAGTCTCATACAGCTGCTGCCAAGTGCAGCATGCTTTTCATGCATGGATTGAGATCTGAAATAAAGAAATAAAAATTACCAGCTGCCTTCCATAAGCCCCACTGAGTAAATCACTCACGCTTGCTAGAGAGATGCCCAGCAAGGAAACAGAATGGGGAGAGATGTGGTTTCTGCAGCTGACTGTGGGGTAGATATGTTAGGCAAGGCAAGGCAAGGCAGTAGAGTCCCCGGGTCCTCCAACCCAGGGCACCTGTGTCTCCTTGGCATACTGAGCAGGTCCCTTTGGTGCTGCCATTTCCTGTAACAGCTTTTGATTATTCAAGACCTTGAGTATAGCAGCAGCCCAGAACATGAAGCATGAAACATGGCCAAAGGCAGCATCACTAAGAAAAGAGGCTCTGTGAAGTGCTCAAGAACTCCCTGCCCGTGGCTCTGCACCTGTGCATGTCTAACATCCACTGATCATACAATCATCAAAGTTGGAAGAGACCTGTAACATCACCAAGTCCAAACAACCAACCAGCAGTACCACTGTAACCCTTAAACAACTAAACCATATCACCCAGCATAGATCCAGATGACTCTTAAACACCTTCAGGGATGGTGATTTCTCCACCTCCTTGGGCAACCTATTCCAGTGTCTGACCACCCTAACAGTGAAATTTTTTTTTCTAATACTTAATCTGAATCTTCCCTGCCTCAACCTAAGGCCATTTCCTCTGGTTCTTTCACTGTAGGCATGGTACAAGAGATCAGTCTCTACCTGGAGATGCTCCAGCACCTCAATGTCATTTTTAATGTGAGAGGCTCAAAACTGAATGCAGCACTCAAGGTGTGACCTCACCAGTGCTGCGTACAGGGGGGTGATCACTGCCCTGGTCCTGCTGGCTACACTATTCTTGATACAGACCAGATGCCATTGGCCTTCTTGGCCACCTGGACACACAAACTGGATCATGTTCAGCCACTGTTGACCAGCATTCCCAGGTCCTTTTCTGCTGGGCAGTTTTCCAGCCACTCTTCCCCAAGCCTATAGTGCTGCCTGGGGTTGTTGTGACCCAAGTGCAGGAGCCAGCACTTTGCCTTATTGAACCTCCTGCAGTTGTCCTCAGTCCATTGATTGAGCCTGTCCAGATCCCTCTGCAGAGCCTTCCTACCCTTGAGCAGATCAACACTCCCTTAGTGTTGTGTGTAGTGTTGTGTCAACATGACTTAGTGTTGTCTACAAATTTACTGAGGGTGCCGTCAATCCCAGTGTCCAAGTCATCAACAAAGATGTTAAACAAGACCAGTCTGGAAACTGAGCCCTGGGGAACACCACTAGCAAACATCTGCCAAATGGATTTAGCTCCATTCACCACAGCTGGCCGGGCCTGGCCATGCAGCCAGTTTTTTACCCATTGAAGAGACCACCCATCCAAGCTGTGAGCAGCCAGTTTTTCTAGGAAAATATGTACTAGAAAAATGAGAGATTCTGGTTTGTGTGGCAAACAGGGCTAACAGTAATGCCAGATCTTTCTTTCTCCAAGTATCTCAGAACATTTAGCAGTTTCTCAAAGCCTGGGCACCTGAAGTCCTGGGAAAATGGAAGATTCTCACCTTCCCTGCTCTTAGGTGACTTCTGACAGTTGCAGAGGACTGGCTGAAAATTCACCCTGCTGGCTCCAACATAGGCGGACAAACCTAAGAAACCATCATTTACTGGTTTTAATCCTAAGAAGCCATCATTTACTGGTTTTAATCCTATTATTTTTAGATCACCCCCATTGAGTGAGCTCTGAATTACAGTTTATAGTTTGGCTTGTGGGTGAGCACAATGCACACAGGAAAGGTTTGAGTGCTGTCCCACTGACCTGAGCTGCACTAAGAGGCAGCATGCCCACTGGACTTGTACAGGGGCACAAAGGGGTGCAAAACAAATGAGCCAAGAATCCAGTCTTCTCAAATAGATCTCAAGGACCGGGGAATGGTTTCTAGCTTAATCCTCATTTTGTAGGTTTAATGCTTCCCCATGTGGAGTGCCATGTATTTTTTCTACCACAGATGATTTGAAATTAACCTTACCTCCTACAGTCACTGCACCCTGCCACACTGGGCAAGTTAATAGCACTGGAAGAGTTTGAACTTGTGAAATGTTTCTATGACTGCATAGATTGAGCCACATTACCATGACAAATCACTGAAATCTGAGAAATCTAATTTACAACACAAATTTCTTTGGTTTTTGTGCCTTTCCCAACTCAAATTCAAGTCAGAAAGTGTCTGGATTATGCAGCAACTCTAATCTAGCAGAACTGTGGGTGTAAGAGGGATGAAAAACAATTGCATGAGGTCTCCAGGGCTGTTCTACAATGACTCCAAACCCTAAATTGCTTATCCCTTGAACGTGGTTTACAATGGCAGTGGATCCTGGCGGAGCTATGTAACCAGCACTTAAATAAAGGGGAGGCAGCAAGACCTCCTGAATCAGTGGCATCTGTTCTGGGAAGGGCTGGCCCAAAGACAGCCACAGCAAGAAGGTACTGAAACCCACTGTCTCCTCCTAGAAACAGAATTGAAGGTCACAAAGTAAAGACCCCTGCAACCAGCACTAGCCTCTGATTAAAAATAAATCCTTTCATGCACAGACAGTGGTTTGAGAAAGGAAAATACTGATCTGCAGTGAAATCTTGAAGAGTTCATGGCTGGGCACCTTGGAGTGGAAACACAATTGGCATAAATTCAGGTAAAGCTCTCTACCCCCAGCCACTGGCATCAATGTACAGGAGTGCTCCCTCCTCTCAAATTTAACTTCTTTCACAATAAAACTGATTTTTATGGTGCTTTTATCTGGGATAGTGTGAAAGTAACACAGTCTTAGGAATGACAGAGATTCTGCTTGGTGTCACCAAGCCACCTCTGAAGCCAGGAACATCATGGTTCTCTGTAAACAGCTGGTGTTTTGTCCCAGTATGAATATTAGCATCGTTATTTACAAGTGATGGGGGCTGCCACTGTCTCTGCCAGAATAATAAACAAAACAAAGCACTGTGGTATGATCCTCCTACTCCTGTATTGTACTCTCAGGGCTAGCAGACAGCAGAGATATTTGGGCACTTACCAGGCTCACTTCTTCCTTTAAAGTGCACTAAAGGAAATACTGGTAAAATACATTATATGAATGGCCCACATAACTTACTGCTGTTACTACACTTATAACTGAGAAGGAACTGCAAAGAAAGGAACTGATATTTAAAGGGGTGAAAACATCCTTCTTTATTCCAAGGGCATGGGTTACAGTCCTATGAACCCTTTGCAGAAGACAGGTTTTCATAAAGCACCTGAAGCAGGGGTTTGAAAATGGAGAACCACTAAAAAAACTCAGCACTCTAAACTCCACATCAAACCAGAAATGTTTCTCGTGAGCAAGTTAATATATAAATATACTTCACATCATATCTTTGTTTCTGTGGAAGGCCATTAAATTTCCAGGAAGTACCCAGTGCCTCCTGGCACAGACCAAGGGAGGCTGTGACCCAAACAGCAGCTGTAATGATCCCATCACAGACAGAATATTTTGCAGTATTCTACACAAATATTAATTCTGGTGCCAGCAAGTAGTTTTGACTGGTTTTTTGCTGCCTGGTCAATCCCATGTAAGTCACTCTTCCCTCGCTGCAGGCTGCCATCCTCTCCTTCTTGACCAGATACCCAGTGCACTATTTTTGTCTCAGATCACATAGTCCCAATGGTACAATTACACACTGACCTCAAAGACTTGCTTTTAAAATTACCCTTCTTTAGCAAACCCTCTGTCTAGTGGGTTGGGTGGTTTTCTTATTTTTTATTTTTATATCTAAATGGTTAAATAGTGGGTGTGGTTGGGGAGAGAGGAAAAGAAGAAAGAGAAAGAAGCAGACAGAGCAAACAGTAGGGGAGACAGTTGTGAGGGTCACAAGTGCGCTCAGGAGGGGGAAATCCATGTGCTCCAAGGAGAAGACACTTGGCTTCCTCTCTTTCCTCAGCAACATCTTTTGCTGGAAGATCAGTTCTTCCTATCAACAAGTGTCATTTCACTACAGAGACAGTAAGAGTCCCTCTTCCTCATAGCTACACCTAGGGACTTATTCTTGGAACCACTACCTAAACTAGAAACCCAACAAACCAGCAATGTTCAAATACAGCATGAAACTTGGAACTTTCCTGTAAATACTCACAGATGTTAAACATTTTACAAAGAGAAGAGACAGAAAAGCAACTCAGAAGGGCTCTGAAGGGCCTAGAGGCAAACAAGCCTAGGACAGGGGTAGGCAATCATAACTGCAGAGATGTGTTCACAGTGAAACACGTGTAGGACATATAACCTGTCCACGTTGCTGTTCAGCTGACAGTTCCATCAAATTTTTGAACGCCTTCATAGAATGCATGAAATCTTTTCAGGAGAGATGAGCATCTTGTTTTAGGATGACAAACTGGAGGGAATAGGACACCAATCTGTCCTTGCAAGGAAATAAAGGGAAGCAACTCACAGGCTGACAGGATAAACTTCAAATCTGCTGTAACTTCTCACATCCAGGGTGAGCACACTACTTTTTCAGTTTACTACACGGTAGGACTTCCCCCTCCACACTATAAATAGCTTTAAAACCCATCTGAAATGGTTTTAAGGCTGACTGGAGCTGCAGTGAATTGGCTCCAAGTGATACAAGGAGCTTTTGCTGGGCTGGTTGTGAAAGCTGGCCTTCTAATAGCCGCCTGTCACTTGGGCAGTGCTCATAATGGTCTCCTTCATCCTTCACATCTTCAGGTGTGCATATCTATTCCACACCGTTCTGCATACCTTATTTTCTGTAGCATTTTCCACGCACTGGCTATGTCTCAGTCCTGACAGGATGAGCTCCCTTTGTGTCAAACCTCACCAACAAAAACTCAAGAGTAGTACTTGGAGAGCAGGCCTGCAAACAGTGCCCTGAGGTGTTTGAGAAGGCAACTGTCATTTGGGCGACTCCCGCTCTGCATGGCAGTTCAGTTGTGTAAGACAGATGTGAACACCATCAGATTGGAAATGATCTCTGCATTTTTGGTAAAGTCCATGTTCCAGCTGTTTGGGGAAAGACAATCCTCTTCCCTTTGTTCTTCCTGCAGCTCCCCTTGGACACAGCATCTTCTCCCCTTCTCCACTTACTACATCACTGCACTGGGGTGTTGCCCTGTGCTGTTGCACAGCTGGCTTCACCCACACCTGCAGTGGCTGCATTTTATGGTGGGTGAACTGATTTTTGGTTTGGGGAAGGTTTTTTTGTCAATTTTGTGAAAATCTTTTGAAGCCTGTGAAATTGAAATGGACTTGATACCTGCCGGAAGAGGCAATAAGCTGGTTAACACAGCCTTGCCTGAGGCAGAAAGCAGTATCAGAGCTCCAGTTAAGTGATACCTATAAATGCTGGCAAGGGACACAGTGATGATGAGTAGATATCTGTGTACTCACCACTTCTCTCATTTGGTTTTAAAAAGCCAAATCCACCTACCAACATTTGCTGAATAGAGTTTGTTTAACGAATATCAGTCAGCAAGATGTCAGTCAAAGGTATTCACCTATAAAATAAAAAAATTCAAATGACAAACTCTGCTCTTTTAATGAGCTCTGGTAAATTTGCTCCCTTTTACAGTCCTGGGGTCAATCAATTAGCAACTGCCTAGGGGAGAAACTTAATTAAGCTCAGATAACACAACAGAGGTTTCACCTCCTTGCCCTCCCTCTATACATATCCTCATTTACACATCTGGATAAAAGCTTCACTGCAAAGCCTGGAGAGAGCAATTGCTTCAAGCAGAGTCTCTGAGAGCACATCTGAGCTCCCAAAAAGCATTGCAAACTCTTGCATCATGCAGAGAGACGAGAAAGCAAAACAGCTAGGAAGCGAGAAGATCCACTCTGGCAAGCTGCTGCCACAGGGATAGGGTGTCACTGGGAACAACAAAAGGTGGTTTTACTGAGGAAACGTGGTGCCACGACTTATTAGTCTTCCAGCAGAAGCAGGAATCCTAGCACTGCTCTGATGGTGCTGCTCTTGCAGCAGGAGCGAGCCAGCCATTCAGGACTAGTCTGACAAATCTGGCTCCAGCTGCTCAACTTTATTAACGACAGAAGCCCTGGAGGGGTGGGATCCAGAGGCATCACAGCTATTTTTTTCCCCTTTCCTAAGCACAAAAGACAGAAGTGGAATGTAGCTGAGGAATGCTTTGCCCTTGGAAGGGATGTAATAAATCTCCTTCGATGTGATATTTGGTTTATTTTGTGGGAGTCATTCAAAAGGAAAATGCAGATTGTGGGGCTTAGTGCTCAGCCTATGCTGGCAAAGGATCCCTGACAAGGAATGTCCATTGGCAGGGAATTTCCTGACTTTGCAAGTGAGCAAACGCCTCTTTCTCAGTTACTCTAAAAGCTGTTTTGTTATTATATAAAATGTTCTATAAAGCAGACAATGATCAGTTCTACTCCAGAGCCACCAGAAGAAGGACAAGTAATCATCAGCCTTATTTGCAGGAGGAAGGATCTGTGCTATGCTCAAGAAAGTGCTTTTTCTCCAGGACGGTCTCCTGGGCCGCAGGGGGCTGCTGGGGAGGCTGCGGCATCCCAATCGCTGGAAGCATTTAACGCCCACGTCATGCTCTGCTCCTGGGTGACTCCACCTCGGACAGGGGGGGATAGCTTCAGACATCTCCAGAAGTCCCTGCTAGCCCTCTGGTGATCATTACTGTATGATTATTATTTAATAGCAGGAGTTGCCACTTTTGGGATAAGGGCTTAAGGAGGATTCTTCCTGTGCCGAAGATCACTGTCCCTAAGGATGCATTAGCAGGCAGAGGGCAGGGAAGAAGCAAACAGAAGGGTACTGATGTGCAGATGGTTTGGATTTACTGCAGCACTATGGCAAAGAAAAAGCCCAAAGGTGACTATGGACCCACCGCAGAGCAAGATGCCACCAGGCTCACTGACAGAGGTGGGCAGGGAGGAGGGAATGGGTTTATCCTGGGTTTCAGGTCTACAAGAGAACTCCCTGGGGAGGTCATGACAGAGGTCAGATGAATGGCTGTAAGCCACCTGGTTTAAAGCAGGTTTAAAGGGGATCTGGAAGGGAAGAGAAGCAGACTGTGTGGAGCCAACCAGAGCTGTCTGCAGCAGTTCCACTGTTAAGAGAATCACCACAGTGTAAGTAAGGTAGAGGGCACAATCAGCCATTAGGGGTATACAAGCTATTTTTCCATAGTAAATACTTAATTTATGGTGGTAAAGTTCCAGCTGTGAAAAGCCCAAAGCCCTTCCACCTGCCTGTTTGTACAGAAGTGGGGTAGCCTGAGCAGGCACAGCTGCCATTAGAGCATCAGGACACCTGGGGAGAGGTGGGAGTGTGGTCCCTACACACGCTCAGTGAACCCCAGAAACTGCACAGGCTATGAGTGGTGGCATCACTGCTGGAGACCACAGTTCAGAGGGGTCAGCCACACATGCCTTTGTCGTCACTCTGCTCATCCTCCAGAAATACAATTTTGCCCACTCCATCAGGGTACTGGAGATTCCCCTTTCTCATCTGCTTATGAGAAGAGATTAAAAAGGATACCAGATGTTTGCTAAGACTTTGATTTCCTAGAAGAGAACATGTTTGCAGCACTCAGTGGAGGGATGAAGGCCTCTGCAACAGATTGTAAGAGTCCTTCAGGTTGTTGCCCACCATTGTCACCTGCTGGAAATTACATGTTTTCATTGTCTCCTGTCTTGTCAGGGAACACAAATATCTTCTGTGCTGCACCCTGTGTTTTCACATGGAGAGGAGGTGCCTGTATGAAGCAAGTGACCTTATCAAGAAATTAGCACTCTTGGGTTATTACCAGGGCTGGACTGAGCACTTTGCTGCTGTTATCAAGGCTATTGATTTTACATTTATAGAGAGCTGCAAATTTACACAGTGCTTAATAAACAAAAAGTTTCCTGGACTGCAACTAGCACAGAATTGGGAGGCATTTAAAAAAAAAACAAAAAACAAAAAAACAACAAAAAAAAAACCCACAACACAATTTTTAAAAAAACAATTACATGATATTTTTATGCTATTTTTTCCACTACGGTCATAGGCTGAAGATTGGGGGAGCTGTTGACACACTCCCATACAGTTGCACACACATCAAGACATTGCAAGAGCAAGCAGACCTAACACCTTCCCAGACAGAATGGCAATTTTATACCATTTATCCCACTGACGTCATCCAAAGTTTTGGACAGAGAGGTCTAAATTGTGTTGGGTAGGACTAAACCAGCAGAAGACCTTGGGTTCTACTCCTGCTGTGCCACTTAAAACTTCACCCAAGTTTTCGAAAGATGCAGCATTTTCCTCCTGCAAGAGTGGGGCCATGAGTCTCGGACTGGGCTACAACATGAGACACTGCTGGACTGAAGTATCTGTGAGCAGGAAAGTTATAGCTGAATTAATTCCCTCAGGGCACAGCACCATTATCACCACAAGTATTTTGACTGTAGACAAATTATTTGTTCCTCAGCTTAAAAATGAAACCCTTTTGTCTTATGGGTGTTTAAAGAATATGTTTTTTCTAAAGGGACCTCTGAGAGTAGAATTAACATGCTCTGAAACCTCCACCACACACCCAAAAGTATCACTTTGTGTGACACTTTGTGGCAGAGAGACTCAAAAGAAGGAAAAGGAATAGCAAACAATCACGGAGACATGGAAGTTGGAAGATGCAAGGGAAAAGTGGAAGTCATGCAGCCTTGACAAAAGCTAAAGGAGCACATGCTGAATCCAGATAATCTCTGAGAAATTAAATAGGTAGGTTGAATAATTCCTGAGTGAAAGCACTGGGTTAGGCTCCAGATCTGAGTCATCACATATTGGTGATCAAAAGGGACTAGACAGCAGAAAGTTTAAGCCCAGTGTTTGGGAAGTGCTCAGGTAAGTGAAAACAAATGCCTGAAGGTGATGTTTGAGGGAAAGAAACCCAAACCCAACAAAAACCCTCCCAAAACAAAAGAGTGCAGAGATGACATGTGGTACAGCAGAAACTCTGGCAGGAAACCCTGTGAGATACATGCTCCCGCCAAGAATTTGGGTCGTCTGCTGTCTGCTGCGAGTTCTGTCTTCAGCCCCTCCCAAGGAGTTAAAGTTCTGCCACTCTTCACTCATTGCTTTTGCTGCAGACCTGGCTGTGAATCAGGCGCACCGCTCACACAGTTTACCTTGGCAGGATGTGAATGTCTACTGCGGGCTACAGGGTGTGGACACGTGTGCCCAGGCCCTTTCTGCACAGCTTCTCCATACTCTCCAGAGGCTGGCATGGATGAATGGCCCAGCCTTGGAAAATATTATCATCTCCCAGAGAATGCTGGTTCTGAGCTGTACCCAAAGGAAGCCAGGCAGCACTCGGGGGAAAACTTAATAAGCAGCTGAGTGAAACTCCCTGGGCTCTATACATGGTGGGAAGCAGAAACCTCCGCTTTTGAGAAGTTCACCTGAGAACATTCCCTTACATCTTAGCCTTGACACTGGGCTTTCAGCCCAGTACGTGCCTATGTGCCATACACAGTGCCACCTAACACTTTTGGAGTGCTGGGCATGCGTGGATGTAGCGTATTTATTTGTCTGCATCTTCCACCAGGCTATCCAAAAATACTTGAACAGGTCTTAACAGCTTGACACTCCCAAAGTCCCACAGCAGAATTCCCCCAAGTACTCCTAGTGGGAAGGACCCACACATCCAAACGCAGCTCTGCAACCACCTTTCCAGGTACCTTCTGAACGTCTCACTCAGAGGCCAAAGGCAGTCTGTCCAGTTCTATGATCCCACAGGGAATTGCATATTGTTCTAAATACGAACTTTTCCTCTGTATGTGACTGCCTATCTTAGCAAAACAATCATGAAGGCTAAGCCAGAGTGGTTCTGCTGTGCACAGCGTTACTGCAGAGTCCTTGCCAGTGCTCCCCACCCAACATTTCAACTTCACTTTAACCCACCATTGCTCCGTCAGTACATCTTAATACATCTGCCAGGCACAGATCATGTGATTCAATTTGGAGTTTTTCTACATGGCCCAATAGATATCAGAGTCTGTATACGAGCATACACAAGTTATTTTCAGCTCGTCTGTGACATCCAATTCCACCCACCAGGCTTGCAGAGATATATAAATCATGGAGGTGTCTAAAATAACAGGCCCTGAGGAAACATCTGTCACCTCCTCAAGCTTGTGAGGGAGGAGGATGAAGCATTCAACTCCACAACTTACTGAATTTTCTTTTAGCTCTAAGAAAGCAGAGAGCAGCACATCTTTCTGACGCAGCCCAGATGCCCTGGCAGTTGGATACTCTCCTTGCCTTCACACTGCATTTGACCTGTGAGTGCAACACAGGCAATACTGAGATACTCAGCAATTTGGATGACATTTGTGCCACCTCACCCTTATCTTCAAAAGAAATGGATTGCTTCAATTCCCTTTTGTTTCTGTGGGGTTTTTTCCCCCCAAATTGACTGGTGGTTGGCCCTTTGCACCCGATCTCTTAATCAAAGGAAAACAGAACTTGCTGTGCTGGAATCTACTGACGGCTGTTCTAGTCCTGAAACCTGCCACCGCCTGCGCTGCTGAAGCATGTGAGCCAGAGCTCGCCTATCCTACAGATATTCCCCTTCCTACTTGAAAAATCAGGAAAAGCTGTGAAGTTGTTTATTTGCGCACTCTCTCTCTGTCTCTCTCCTCTATTTGAAGTGATCTGCTCTTCTCTCTTGTACCTCAACCCCACTCACTCTTTGCTGCTCGTCTTAGTGGAGAAAACCGCAATGGAACAGTGTAAGCAGATGAAACACATTTCCCTCCCCGGGTACCCCAGCATCGGGGCCTCCAAGAGCCGAGCCCCGCCCCACGCTCGCTGACGAGGCGCCGTGAGGGCACCGCGCGGTCCGGCCCGCGGCGGCGCTGCCCCCTGGCGGCGGGCGGGCGGCACTGCCGTGTCCGTGTCCGTGTCCGTGTCCGTGTCCGTGTCCGTGTCCGTGTCCGTGTCCGTGTCCTTATCTTTGACCGTGCCGTGNGTGTCCGTGTCCGTGTCCGTGTCCGTGTCCGTGTCCGTGTCCGTGTCCGTGTCCTTATCCTTGACCGTGCCGTGCCCCTGTCTGTATTCTTGTCCGTGCCTGTGTCTGTGTTCGTGTCCATGCTGTAGCTGTGTTCTTGCCTGTGCCCGTGCCCTTGTCTGTGTCTATGCATGTGGCCTTGTTGGTGGCGTGGCTCTGGCCGTGCTGTGCCCGTGGCTGTACCTGTGGCATTTTGGCCGTGGCCATGGCCACATCTGTGTCCATGCCTGCACCTGTGCTGTGGCCATGGCCGTGTGCCTTTTTGGCTGTGGCCGTGCTCATGGCCATGGCCTTTTTGTTTGTGAAATATCCTTGTCCATGCCTATGCTGTGGCTGTGACCATGTCTGTGGCCATGACAAGTGTCCTTGTCCATAGCCGTGCCATGGCCATGACTGGGCTATGGCAGTGGCTGTGGCTGTGGCCATGGCCTTGTCCTTACCATGCCTGTGTCCTTGCCTGTGCCTGTAACGGGTCTGTAGCTCCAACGATGCTGTGGCTGTGGCCTTGTCCGTGCCTGTGGCCATACTGTGTCTGTGGCCATGCCTGTGCCGTAGCCGTAGCCGTGGCCGTGCCAGTGTCCACACCACGTGCACCATGAGTGCTGAGCCCAGCCTCAAGGCCGCGGTTGCTTTTGTAGATAAGAGGTTGTTTTTGCAGATAAACCTGCATGACGGACCCACTGCCCACGCCGTAAAAGGAGAGCTGAGGATTCCCTTCTCCAATGTACCCGCCCCCAACTAAATTATCGGTGGTTTTCCGGAAAGTTTGCGCAATTTTTCCCGTAAAACCCGCTGGTCTTTAACGTCATTTTAGTCAGAAGAAACGCAAACAACGAACACCCCAAAGCCAAGNCGGGTCCGCGTGCGCCGCCGTGCGCGCTCCCGCGGGCAGCGAGGGGCTCCGCGGGAAAGCGCGGGGAAGAGCGCTTCTCCCGAGTCACGGCTTCGGGTGAGCTTCGCGCGGCGTCAGGCCTGCCCAGCCCTTATCTCGAGCTGTCCATTCCAGCAGAGAGGAGCTGCCTTCTCTCCATCCCTAAGCAAGGCCGTGGGAGAGAAATCCTCGAATGGCTTATCTAGCTAAGCGACCACTTCTTCAGCTCCAGCTCAAAACATACTGGTTTACTAAGGCATCCGAGAGGGGAGCTTCCCTTGGGGAACGCAGGACAGAGGCGATACTAAAGCTGCCTCTTACAGGAGAGGTCATCGTGTAGGGGTCTCTGTACATCTTTGCATCAGTGCACTGATAGACGAGCACCAGCCTTGTCCGAACGCCAAAACAGGTCCAAGATATGAACATGGAGGACGATTTTAAAGGAAGGGATAACTGAGGATATAATTACCTGTCCAAGCCGACTGTTTCCCTACTGAATAAAGCTGACTCTGTAACTTAGAAGAGCGGTTCGAATGGCAGAGCTGGTTTTCACTGGCAGCTTGGCTACGAAGCAGAATGTTAGCATGTGAGCAGCATGACATTTCATGCCAACTGCAAACTTGCTGAGAGGCTGGGGGAAGACCCGACACTGAACTCCCAGCAGCCACGGCTATACTGGTGGGAGTTGCTAGCTGGCAGCTGGCTCCAGTCTGTCTCCACTGCCCTGGCAGCAAGGTGACCGTGCAGTGAGAAGTGCTCCTGCTCACTGTGCGTCAGTGTGTTGATGGTGTCATGTCATCTGTTCCCTGCAGGAGCCTGGGTTTGCAGTGCAGAAGGGTGGGATAAGCAAGGAATTAATTCTTTCCACTATTGCAGTCTTTTGACTTATGTTCTGAGTTGCATCAAACATCTACCTTTTGTGAAACCACCCAGTATTTAAAACAAAATCCAAACACAGCTAGAAAACTAAAGTTCAGAGTTAACCCAGGTTAGCTCCCCACCCTTGTAAAAACTAGGATTTATAAAGAATTCATAGTGCTTGGCTAAAGGGAAAATCCCATATTCAAGAAGTGATCAAAGTTGTATCAGATAAAGGATAATTAGCAGAACATGGGAAGTTTCACAGACATTAATGTTTTTAGTGACAACAGACTGAACTGGTAAATGTACATTTGACAAAGTTGATGTAAAGCGCTAGCAGATCACCTTAATCAGACGGATAGAAGAAGGAGCTGCATAAGGGCATCCTTACAGATTCTTCACACGTGCAAGAGCTGATTGCCAGTGCCATTGCTGTGTCAGTATCTTTAATGTTTTATCTTTGATGTTGGCTCAGCACACTCTAGGACCTGCGGTTTCTGCATAGAAGTAGCTCTTTAGGCTGCCTTGGGTTGCCAAGCTGTCTCCAGGTCATGCAGAGGAAAGAACATCCACAGAAACAGAAGTGGAAATCAGTGGAAGATCTATAAAGTGATGCCAGCTTATGAAAAATCTGCAAGAAACATGGCAATGAAGCTGAACACGCTGTGTATTGCATTTGGTAAGAAACTACACAAGAAATTGTCTGTATATGAGCTGGGAAATGTAAAGAATTATAAAATGCATGTAAGGGCTGAGCTGTCTGCTCCAGAAAGAGCATGGGCAGATCTTTCCCAGACACAAGGCACTGCAGAGACTGCAGCAAAGTGCAGCAAGTGGAGCATCAGACATGGAAGACTTCAGTCTGAAGTCCAAATCATGGACACCAGAGCTGACAGTGTTAAAGATAGAAACAGGAAGCTGCTCAGGAGGAGCTTATCCTGGAACAGTTCACCAAACATCCTATTCCTTTTAACAGACATTCCACGGGCAGTTTCTCAGTTGTAGTGCATACTTATTTAAAGGGGGAGATACCTGGATAATTGACAAGTTCATCAGGAGATGACAACTAAGTTTAAAAAATTATTTACTGAACAAAGACATAGATTCCAGTGAGCTTCTGGTTAGATTTTGTAAAAAGTAGTCAGAACCAGAATCTGGAGAAATTTATCCCTGGAAGGTTGTCTGGGGGTTTTTCCGCCCGCAACAGTACCCAATTACTGTTTCTGATACTATAATCTACTTTAATAAGAAAATTCCCTCAAACAGCAGTCGGCCCTAATATATCCCTCTTCTTTTCCCATGTCCTTGACCACATATTGCTTGCTGTGCTAAGTGCTAAATGGCTCTTGGAAAGTGCTAAGAGGGTGTTGTGAAAGGGCTAAGCTGAGTTTCACAAGCAACTGCCTGTACAGAGATATAGTGCTATTGATAGGTGGTGCCAGGAGGCCCAGTAGCAACCTGGTTGAAGACCCTCATTTTGACAAGATCAGAGAACTGAACTTCATAGTTGCCTTAAGATAATTTAAATGAGACCTTTTCATCTTGTGGAAGTGAAGGTTTCTTTGACCCTAACTGAAATGAAGCCACTGAATGCTTTATCAGAAATATTTGACAAGATCAGTATGTTCCCACTAACCAGGTCAAGTTCATCCTCTCTGTCTGTTCCACCAGAAACCACCTCAGCCATCAGTCTTGGCACTTGGTAATTCTCAGATGTGAAAAGCAGTTCCTGGAAGATGATGGAAAGGAAGGCCCTGATGTGAACTTGCCTTCTGAAGCCCCAGACAAAGTCAGGAAGAATCCCAAAGTATCCATACTGCAAAGAGGCACTGACTTGCCAATGCCAGTTCAAACATTTCCCAGCTAATCGCCATTGTCTGGCCATTGGCATAAAGAAAAAAAATGGACCGATGTGTTTTATTTTCTCCAACAGATAGCAGCATGTTGGGGCCACCAATAAGCATTACCCAGTGTATAAACTGCAATCTACAAGTAGAGGAGAAGCTCCACCATACAAGAATCCCCTTACTGGCGAGAACGTTTCAAGAAGGGAGCAGATGGGGTCTTTCAAGTGAAGCAGTTTTCCTGGTGAGCCATCTCAGTCTGAGGTTAGAGCTTGTTTGTCTTCATAAGTGTTGGAAGATGTGGGTCTTGCTCTGCGTGCACATGAATTGGGATCACAAGACACCCCTTTGCACTGTTAGTCACTGTCACTTGGGGCATCTCTGTGTCACTGGGCTGTCGCGCATGGATTTACTCCAGGGAGTGCTGACATGGGCTGGCTTCCAGCCCAAGTAAGCAAACACTCTGTGACTAATCGGTAAAGTTACTTATTTTAACTCTAACCCAAAAGATTTGCAAAAAACAACTCCTTCTTTAGTTACTGATAATTTTGTTTATTTTATGGGATGCCTCGGATACTATGAATTTCTGTATAAAATAGATGTAGTATCATGAACACTGAGGGCTGCCTTGATAATCGTTTTAATTTTGTAATTAGATTTTTGCAATTACTGCAGGTTAGATGCTTGCTAATACATTTAAACCAGTCCAATGAATTAGGTTTTTATACTAACAACACATTTTGAAAGCACATGCTTCCCTTAAGAAGCATAGCATCTGTAACTGTTTTACTGAGCTATTTGGGTTTGGAAATGTGTTTATTATGAAAAATGCCACAGAGCCTGTTATGTCCTATGTAGTGTTTGCCATGTAAGCTATTTATAAGGCAAGCTATTTATAAGGCAAGTCATTCATAAGGAAAGTTAGTTAGAGTTATTTATAAAGAAAAGCTAGGCTCATCTCATTTTATAGTTGGAGATGTTATGGCACAGGGACAGGTGAAAAGTTTCCTCAGTGTCATGCAGCAAGTCTGATTAGTCTCAACTCCTACTACCTGCCCATCCATCCATCTGCCTGCTCATCCACAGTGCTCTTTGTTCCTCTCCACCCCACTCCACAGCCAACAGGATAGTTCAGTTTTCTCACATCCTTCCAGCTATGGTCTACTGCAGGGGACACAGCTTCCTAAGTAATGATGGATCTCCATGGAGCTTCTCAACTTCCCAACTTTTATGAAAACCCTATGTTTCTTGACTGATTTTCAAGACCAATATATAGCTGCTAATCCCATTTCACCCGAAAGAAAGGAGATATTAGTCACTAGATTTGGCCAGTGGGGGTTGGCAAACCCATATTTGTCACGTAGCATTAGCTAGGCTTTTCTTCTTCTGGTTGAGAAACAGGATGAAAAACTCAGTGGGTTTCAGAATTTTTCTGCATTTTTGGTTTTATTGTTTCCTCAATGAAATTCAAAGCTCTGGTATTTGAAGAAAGTGCATCCAGCTCTGGAGAAAACTGAAACACAGAGGAAAATATTGTCAATTTTTCCCCCATTTAAATCACAACAGAGACTACTAGCTAGTGAAACAAAAATTGTCCACATGTGTGTAGACAGACAAGCAGGGACTGCTTGCACTGACAAGGACTTAGGCACTTTATATTGCCTCCTGGAAGCCTCCTGGGATCTCCTCACCAGGATGTTTAGAAATGGCTCAACAGGAAAGGACAGGGACATAATTCGTGGCCTTTTACTGTCAGCTGCCACAGGGTTTCTCCGTAACTTGGTAGATAGGAGGAATTTGCTCTGCTTTCACTGTCAAATGTTGGCATCTGAGGGGTTTACAGCAAAATAAGTAATTCTGTCTTCGTTTCTGCGGTGGCATTGTTCAGCCATGGCCACCCTGAGCAGGTGCCTTGAGCTTGTTTCCATCTGCATCCTACATTTGTTACCCATTGTCAGGCCTGATCATACCTACAGCATCCCTGGATGAAGTTGGTAACAGCATGGTGAAGGACACTGTGCACGGCCACCTCTGTAGTTCTATGACTTCATGCCCTTCTGCCTAAATGGCAAGTGTTTTCAGATCTTGCTTGGGTCTCTGTTTTGAAGCAGAAACCTCTTTTTGTGCCTCTCCCAGCAATCAGTAAGAAGCCAGTGGTTACTGTATCATTCTCTAATCCAACCCATTTTAAACAAACCTCCTCAATCTTCCAAAGCCTCTTCTCAGGTTTGCTGCTGGGCTGTGAAACCCTTAGTTTGGGTCTGTCATTCCCCAGGCCAGGAAGAGCAAACTGGTCATCTGCTGCACTGTGCACCCAGCACCCTGCATTAGCTTAGCCTTTTTTTGGAACAGCATTGTACTGGTGACTCCTGTTCAGTTTATGGCTGACACCCCGAGCTGCTTTTCTGCAGTACTGCTGCCTGGCCACTTATTCCCCATTTTCTCCTTGTGCTTTTGATTTCTTCCTCTTAAGTGTAGCACTTTGCACTTTTCTTTACTGAGTCGTTGATTTTCTCCAATTTAGCAACATCATTTTGAATTCTCAGTCCATCCGCCAAACTGTTTGCATCCTCTCCCAGCTAGATTTTATGTGTGTGCAGATTTTATGAGTACTCTTTATTCCCTCGTCACAGGTTGTTAATGAAAATACTGCATAAAATGGATTCCACACAGATGTTGGAAGGATCCCATTCAAAAATTCTTCTGACAGAGAACAATAGATAACTTGGTTTTTAAGCTATTTTTTTAAACAGTCAGGCGCCTACTTTATGAAAATTTTCATCTAAACTGTATTTTCTTTGTTTTCTTAGGAGAATGTTGTGTGGAATGGTGTTCAAACCTTGTAAGAATCAAGATGAATGACAACTGTTACTTCCTCCAAACCTGCAAAGAAAGGTTTGTGGGGCCCATGCTGACCTAAGCTGAGAAAGGTATTTTTCTACAGGCTTGAACTGTTTTATCAGTTTCCAATCTTCAGTTCAATTGCTGCAATTTTGTGTGTAGCCACAGCCTGAGTAATTGTCTCCAGTATCTCCGTGATTAAAGCTCATTCAAAATTCCAGCAAGCTTCAATAAAACATTTTCCTCCCTTGCTACAACAATATATAGTCAAAGATCAGGGATTTTTTTTTATAACTCCAAATTCAGCAAGGAAGAAATTGGCACTAATACATATGTAGCAGCAAAAAACGCCTTTGCAAAACCACAAAGATGTAGGTAGATTCTTGAAGACATTTCCTACTTTGTAAAATCCACATTCAAGAAAGTACACTGATGTGTGCTAATAGCTGTGTATCCCCTCAGTCTAATGATTTTAATTTATGTACTGTTCTGTACTACTATGAAGTTCCTGATGCAATCAGTATCATTGCAAGAAAGTAAAGCTGTTCTTGCAGATGAGTTACAAATACTCATTAGCCATCAGATGTTACATGAGACAAGCATTTGCTATACCCTCATTATATTATGCACTTTTTTGTGCTGTTTATTGGTCACCTCTGTGCTTAATATCCTCCATCACGCCCGTATCTAAGCAACTTGATCCCACATACACTTGTGTTAAATAGTGGCCCACCTCTCAGAGACCAGAAATCCGTTTTTTTTAGTACTTTATCTGAAGGAATGAATGGTTATGATTCTGTAATATTGGAAGTGACTAATCCAGTGTTGTAAATGGGATAAAGGGAAATGGCATGTATTTTGAGAACGAACAGTAATCATTGACACAGTAATTTGCATCCCTGGATGTTCTAATAATGACTAAGTATCACTTCCCCTTGTTTGCATAAGGAAGAGGAGGCAGAGGAATCCAGTGATTTGGCTGGTGCACCACCAGCAAGGCTCTTTTCTCTCTGGAACAGAGAAGATCTGAACACAGATCACTTTTCTTGCACTTTGTTTTCCTGTTTTCTGCTACATATTTCAAATACAGCATTACAACAGGCGTGGTCCCTTCCAGTGCTGAAATCTATGTAAGGGCTTCCCTAGTTCATGCCAGAAATAGTCAACAAGAGTTGGTCAAGGCTGTGCTGGGTTTGAGAGACATGGGGCACACTGCATTGTCTTCAGAAGAGGTCGTTTGGATGGGTGGCTTGGAATTCCTGACAATTTACATATATTAAGTGCCGGTAGCCTCAATCTGTGCTGTCTTGCTGATGGAGCTAACAGGTTTGTGCTGCCAAAGGGAACTTTCTGCTGTTCAGAGACTGATTGCAAAAGACCAAAGTATATTCAGTGACCCTTCTGCTTCACAACCAGTTTACACGGAATCAAAGGGAGGGTACTCACTCTGAGTGGACCCTAAGGGCATATTTGTACAGTGAGCAGCTGTGCACAAACATTTCTAGGAAGGCATCCCCCTGGAAGTCAGAACCACTGCATCAGAGGGATGGAGTGTTGCAAGCTGAAAAGCAAATATGTTTATTGTCTTAATTTTTAGAAAAAAAATAGGTACCTGAAGTATGATTTGCTTTGTACTAAATAAAGGGAGTGCAAAATACCATCAGTAGGACTGGTGACAGCATTCTAAATTGTCTTTGAATTTCCCAGTGGCTGCATACCACAGGACAAGGGTAAATAGCACTTAATACAACCTTTACTTAGCTTCTCCTGACAAATAATAAAGGGTGAGGCAGTCTCACACTGACATATGGCCAGATATAGGCAAGATGTACCTAGAAAAGGTAATCCCTCTTTATCATAACTATTTATTTTCATGTGGTTATGGGTCCAAAAGACAAGCAAAATGGGTAGAACTTACAGACTTCACAGTCTGATGATAATATTTCACAAAGGTCTGTCTAGCACTTTCTTCCAGTTAAGATAGCTAAACATGGGGATTAGACTTCACTGAATACACGAGGTAAGAGCTATTTGGAACTGTGTAGGGTTCAGTTACAAGAAGCAAATGGCAGAAGAACAGGGTATCTCCTGCTTGATATATCTCATGCCGAAGAGAAGGACCAGAGCTGGAGAGGACCAGGCTCTGCTGCCAGAGCGGCAACACTGGCCCACCTGTGGGCAAGCATCTTCACAGAATGGAGAAAGTTGGAAGGGGCCATTGGAAGTGATCTAGTCCTACCTCCCTGCTCAAACAGGGTACCCAAGAGCACTTGACTCAGAATGGTGTCCAGATGGCTTTTGAGTATCGCCAGGAAAGGAGACTCCACAACCTCTCTGAGGAATCTGTTACAATGCTTGGTCACCCACATGGTAAAGTTGTTTCTTATGTTCAGGTAGAACTTCCTGTGTTTCAGTTTCTGCCCTTTGCCTCTGGTTCTATTGCTCGGCAACACCGAGCAGAGCCTGGCTCCATCCTCTGACATCTTCCCTTCAGATACTGATAGACACTGATGAGGTCCCTCTCTCGATTGTCTCTTCTTGAAGCTGAACAAGCCCTCAGTCTTTCCTTGTTAGCCCTCAGCCCTCAACTCTCTCAGTCTTTCCTTGTCAGAGAGGTGCTCCAGTCCCTTAATCATCTTTGTTGCCCTCCACTGGACCTGTTCTAGGAGTTCCACATCTCACTTGTACTGAGGAGCCCAGAACTGGACCCAGTGCTCCAGGTGAAGCCTCATCAGGGTTGGGTAGAGTAGGATCACCCCTCTCCACCTGCTGGCAATGCTTTTCCTGATGCCCCCCCAGATACCATTGGCCTTCTTGGTCACAAAGCACTACTGGCTTATGGACAGATGGTTGTTCACCAGGACCCACAGTTCCTTCTCTGCAGAGCAGTGTTCCAGCAGATCAGGCCATGTTATCTTCCCAGCATGTAATCTTTACATGTTTCAGGTTCGATGGAAAAAAACCCTGGAAAACCTCAACCAGTTATTAACCCCCAGCTTGACACCCACCTGACAGCTTTGCAGGTGTGTTGTACCCTCCTCATTCTCTTTATCTTAAAGCAAAAGTGCTGCTGGGGGTTGCGAGGTCTCTTGTGTACAAATAAATCTGCTGTGCTATATGATTGGCACCCTTTGAGCACCACTGCAATAAAGATGAAGGAATATTTGTTTACATTTCGGTAGGAGATCAGAAACTCGCTGATTCTGACTTATTGCCACAGTGCTAGATAACTAGGAATAGCCTTATCTTTTCTACTGCGTTTTCCAGCTGTTCTATTTTGTTTTTTTCTCTCCCCTTACGGTATCTGAGAGTTTTTGTGACTCTTAGTTCTTCTCTCTGGTTTTGCCTCCCTGGTCTCATTTACCTTCTTTTACTTTCTTCCTACACACTTTGCTTCTTCACCTTTCCCTGTGGCTTGTTCTTCTTGATTTCTCATTGTAAGTCCTTCTTTTCAGGCATGTCACCCTCACAGGCTATTTCAAGCCGGTCTTCCCACAAATAGAGTGAGAGTTGGAGACTTTTGGGCTGGAGAGGGGTGCTGGCAGGATGAGAAATCTGGGATCCAGGGAAGTTGCAAGAGAGCAAGGAAGAGGATGGAGGAAGAGGAAAGCAGGAAGGGACACTCACTGGGCTACAGGCAGCAAAAAGGAAAGAAAAATGTCAAGGAAGGAGGGGGGAAAGAGATGGAAAGCTAGGGAAACGCATACACAAGAGCAAGAGGAAGCAGAAGGATGTGAGAGAGAATATGCATTAGGAAACAGGAGAAAGGAGATTTCATGGAGGAGAGTAATTAAAGGTAGAACTATTCTTGCACTTAGGTCTGAAGGGAAAGAGAGGGGAAAAAGAAGGAATGAAAAAAAAGAAATTCAAATCCTAAAATAGGTGTGTCCATGAAAAAAAAAGTAGCTAGAAAATAAAACACAACAGTAATCCTAAACCACAGCATGAAAAAAGGTGAAGATTAAACAATCTCTCTTGGAAAAAGACAGAAGTATGGAAGGAAAGGAAAAGAGCCTCTGATTATTTCAGATTTCCTTACTAAAGCGGCTCTAAACTGAATTTAAGAAAAAAATATTACAACAATAATATGAACACACACTCTTAAACATTGAAACATTTCAAGCACACTCAGTCACCTTTTCTGGTCCCAGCCCTTACTACCATTTCTTCCTTGACATACTGTAGAGCCCATCCCTGTGCAACAGACATAATGTAAAGATACACACCTTTTACTGAAACAGTAGTAGGGAGGCAATAATATCCCTCCATGTGTAAACCTCATTACCCTCCCCATTACTTAACATACAGGCAGCAAGCCAAATCTTCCAAATATTCATTACAGTGAGGGATAGGGAGTGAGGAACTCAGCTTTTCAGGTGGACTTTGCAGTCTGTTTTTCTGTCTTTCTTCTCACTTTCTTGCTGGTTGTGTTGTTTTTCTTGTATCTTTCATGTTTTTCAGCCCAATTTCACTTTCTGCCTGGTGTACTCGAACAACTTACTCAGTTTCAGATTGTATTTTCCTCATCCTGCCTATGCCCTTTGGGGGTCCTTCTGTTGCCCATGATTCCTCTTCATCTCTCTCCCTCTCCAGGTGCCCACCTCTAGAAGCTGTCTCCTACCTGCACCTGCCAATGCACATGTCCCGCACGTGTCACCAAGACTGGTACTTTCCTGGATGATCTCATGCAACTTCCCCAGGTACCTTCAGTACTTTATTCCTTCCCATCAAAGGGAAATACATAAATCATTACAGTTCCCCTTTGAACACCAGTAGAAAGGACTACCCCCTCCACCTTGTGTATGCCCATCACATGTCCATTCTCTATTCCTTTCAGCCATTGCTATCATGGTCTCTGGTCCCCTCTGCTTCATATTCAAACGTCCCTAATATCTTTGGACCTTCTATTCTGATCCAAATATTTGATCTGAATTAGGAAAAGTGAGGGTTCCTTTTTCTCTTTTTACCCTGTTATTGATGGCAGGCCTTCCCCCATCCTGGGGTCCTCTGCTTTTGAGCTGCAAAAAATGGTAAGGCTGGAAGATCACAGAACCATCAAGGAATCATAGATTTGTTAAGGTTGGAAAAGACCTTTAATATCATGAAGTCCAACCATCAACCTAGAACCACAACCATATTCACCATTAAACCATGTCTTCAAACGTTAAAACCACATATTTTTAGAACACTTCCAGAGATGGTGACTTCATCACTTCCCTGGGCAGTCTGTTCCAATGCTTAACAACTCCTGCTGTGACATTTTTTTGTCTCATATCCAATCTAAACCTTCCCTGGTGCAATTTGAGGCTATTTTGTATTGTCCTATCACTTGTTACCTGGGAGAAAAGGCCAACCCCCACCTCACTATAACCTCCTTTCAGGTAGTTGTAGACAGTGATAGTTACCCCTGAGCCTTCTTTTCTCCAGGCTAAACAATCCCATCTCCCTCAGCTGTTCCTCATCAACTTGTGCTCCAGACCCTTCACCAGCTCTGTTGCCCTTCTCTGGACTTGCTCCAGTGCCACAACATCTTTCTTGAAGTGAGGGGCCCAGAACTGAACATAGTATCAGACTTCTGAAGGAAGATGCTGGTCAGGAATGGCAGTGCCTCACCACAACATTTCCTCACTGTAGCTTGCAAGCCCTCACGTTGCTCTGCAGCACAGGGACTAATGCAACACCAACCACTCTCTTGGCTTTGACCACTGGCTTGCCATACCCAGGAATGCTGTGCAGGCCTGTGTTTACCACCCCTTGGCCAAGCCCCACTAGGCCTGGGTGTAGACACAGAAAGCCCACACAAATTTGGACTTGAATGTTTTCCTGCACTCCTCCCACCAACTGCATAGTGGTTGCCAGAAGTACTGTTTGGACCAGGGCTTTCACAGGGGATGAAGGCATAATGGATCTTCCCAAATTAAGAAGCCAGATGGTGCTCAGCACCATATGTGTCTTCCAGCTAAGTTGCGAGGTACCCTCCCAGATCCAGATGCCCAGAGACCTCCAAGCTCTGCCCTTCTGATACCTACCACACCCAAGTATTTTGGCAGCACCATGGAGGTGCCCTTGGCCAATCTCTCCTCCACAAACTGAAGTTCTCTGGTCCCCTCTATATCATACAGTCCCACGTTCCAAAAACTGATGTTCCTTAAGCTAACTCCCCATCCAGATGGTCGTATCCTTAACATCCATATTGGTACATTGAGGCCAGTGGATTCAGATCTGGAGACGTCCCTGAATGTTGAGTGCCCCCTATGTGCTCCTCACAGAATCAATGCTCTGCAGTGAATCTGCAATGCCAAACTGACATGTCCCACATCACTCCAAACGGAGGCTTAAGGGACACTTCTGAACTGTGGCAGTCTGAGGTGTTCTTCTTGAAGCATCATCCATATCCCTAGGACTGAGTAACCTCAGCTGGTCCCAAAAGAAGCATCTCAGTCCCCTTTTAACTGAGATGACCTGTACCCACCTTAAAATGCAAAGGAATCTCAGCCTTCAAATTACTGTGGACCACCTCAAATGCAGGTGTACTGCCCAGGCACCACGCCCCTCCAACCTGCACACTTCTGAGTTATCCTAGATCCTCTAAAGCATCACAGGGACCTTTCTCACCCCACACCACTTGGGGTCTCCCTCAGAGTGATCCAGCCAGAGATGGTCCCATCTGAAGTCAATAGAAAGGAGCTTCCTGCATGCACTGAATTGTGGCAATGCGGAAAGAAGTTTTGGCAATGTGGAAAGTTGGCATTGTGGAGGACTTCTTATTAGTGTCTTCAGTTTCTTCTCCCATGTGAAGATAAGGCCCATATCTGAACAATCCTAATGCTGCATGCTCTCTGCTGAGCACAGGCATATCCCCCCTGGAGATGTTAATCCCAGATTTGGGGGTGGCAGTAGCAGAAAGACAGGTGCATGTTTTCTCTCTCTGCATGCAGATTCAGACTGAGCTAAGGGCTAGAGTTTGTTAATTCTGATGCTGTATATTAAGTTTCCAGGGGTGGAAATAATTTTTTCCTTAACTGTGTGAAAAAACGTGTACAGTGCCAAATATTTCTCATCTAAATCAGGTGTCGATGCTGCTGTACTGTGGCAAACACTGTACATCTGGGGCAATCCTACCTTGCAGTGAAAAATCGCCCCACTTCCCACCATGAGCTCCCATGCCTGTATCGTTTCAAAACACATCTATGGGCAGCTGTATCTTGAGCCAGAGGGTGCAAAATGACACTACAGTTTATCTACCTGATGATATCATTTTATTCTCACCACTGAAATAAAAAAGAAGTCTCTAAATTTTTCAGTTGCATAGCACAGAAGCAGGACAGACTAGCCTCAGGGGCAGATTCCCCACCAAGCACTTCATTCCCTCGACCAGAAGTGAGAGACACAATTAACTAACAAGCCAAAAATCAGGAAAAAAACAAATCTCTGCTGCTCCTGCAGCTGCCTGATGGTGAAAAGAAGCCATATCGATGACAGAAGGAGATAATCCACTGACAGCCGGTTATGCTAGTAAAGATAAATAAACACAAGCTATTTGATCCCCTCTAAGGATTCCATGGTAGAAGGGGACCAACTTCCTATCCCTTAGCATTTTACAAATAGCAGAAGAACATTTGTTTCTGGGCAATAATTAATTTCTTTCAGTTCTGGGTGAAAGTAGAATTGCTGAGGTGTGGCGTGGTCTGGAAATGGTTTTATGTATTTTGACATTTTCCTTGAATATTTCCCTAAATCTGTAGAGGAAGCATTTCTTCTCCATGAGGGCATGTAGAGTTTGAGGTCTCTCATTTTATCCATCAAGGTTAATATCCAGTCTTCTCATCTCTGCCAGGAGGCATTCCTGAAAGAATTTAAAACTTTCGAGTGACTTCCCCAAAAGTATCCCTTGATACAATTACTCTCTGGCCCTCCAAGCTTGGTTTTGCTCATAGTGAAGCTCTAGAAAGCTGCAAGTATCCCATGCAAGCAAGGGAAGACAGTTCATGTGAAACTAGGGAGTTAAAAATATATTTTGCCAAGTCTCAATATTATATTTAGTAGTGCTGTCGTTGCCATGGTCTAAGGATAAAGAAGGGCAAGTTGTGAAGGTAATATATATATATAGTGAAATCAACCAGTATTGCTGAAAAACATAAACAAGTGTTCTAGGCACACAAGCCTTTCCTTAGGTCCAAACGAGAAGCTTCAAATTTCATATAGATATTTGTAAATAGAACTTCATTGTTGTTTAACGTGCATTGCTTCCTCTCTGAAATGCTGTGCATAGGATATTTCACCTTCAGATGTTCCCTCAGGAATGAGGGTTCCTCTGCTCTTCTATGTTTATATGGTTCAGGGAGAATGGTTTGGGAAGAGTGGTGACTTTTTAGTGCCTGCCAGTAACATCTGAGGTGGAAGCAAACCAGCCCCTGCAGCTCTCAGTGGCCATCCTTTTTCTCTTGAGCACCTCAGCAGAAACAGTGGTACTTGGTACACATTCGCCAAACCATTTACAAACAGATGTGCTCATGCCTGGAAATAAGCCTGCAAGGCTCTGGTGCTTTCTGAACTCTTCCCTCTTCTTTCTCTTCCTCTTCCTCCTCCTCCTCCTCCTCCTCCTCCTCTTCCTCCTCTATGTAGCAGTGGCCCCTAGTGGATGTTGCTGTGTGGGTTGGGCCTGGTCTCCACCTCTCCAGAGAAGAGGCTAGCTGGGATGGAAGTGTGCTGGTGGATGGCTGCAAACCAGGGGCCCAGCAGAGTCACACCAGGCACGAGCACCACTGGGCAATCCCCAGGCGGGCTCCTGCCTAGCACTGGCTGCCTGGGAATGGTGGTGGAGACCAAGGATCAAGCCGTTTTGGTTTAGTAGGGACGTGCAGTCCATTTCCTCCACACTTTCAAACAGCCTCTTTATGTGATTTCACTCAGAACAGTGTTTTTATTAAAAGATAAACTGTGTCCCATTCCAAAAAATGTGATATGAATGACAGTGTAGGGCCTGTTTTCATTCTCAGAAGGAAAAAACCCAACCCACAGTACAAGAAGTTTCACTTTATTCAAGTGAAGAGCAAAGTCTATGTACCACTGGCACTCGAATACAGAAGCCTCTTGCACTGATTTTTTTCTCCTTCACTGAAATATTACTGCTTCCTTTATTCCTGAACTCATAAAAGTGACAATACTGAAGGAGACCAAAGGTGGATCATCTAGAGCAGGCTTTCTCTGATAATGTCTCACCTCAGATGTTTAAGGAGGATTGTAAGAAATGGGATGTATCCAGAAGGATCTTTCCCCCTGTGAGCCTCTGGCAATCAGTGGTAAAAGTGCTTGCTGAGTCAGATGTTGCATCCTTCAGGAGATTTGTTTCATGCCTTTCTGAACACATTTATACTATTAGGATCCACGAAATCTTGCCCCAATAAGTCCCAAATGTGATTATGCATTGAGCAAAAAAAAATTGCTTTTTGTTTGTTTTAAGCACTGTCTAATCATTTCACTCAGTCCCACTTACTCTTGCAACTTGATGGTGAATGATTGCTCCCAATTTTCCTTCTCCATGCTGCTGTCCCTTTAGCAGGCCTCTTATGTTCCCTCTGTTTTCTCTTATTTAATCTGAAATGTCCTAGTCCTGAGGTTGTATTTTTCTTCAAGGTGAAAGTTATTCCTTATCCCTTATCTTGTCTTTCTAATTCTAGTGCATCTTTTTTGAAACAGCATCCTTCAGCTTGCTCTGAGAGGGTGGGCACATAATGGCTTCATAAATAGACAAAATACAAACTCCTGTTGAAATTTATACACTTCAGGTAACTTCCAACTCCTTGTTTAACTACCTAGCTGATGGCAAGCACTGAGTGAATTTTATCAGGAGCCCCACTGATGTTACCAGTGAGACTAAGGTGACCTGGAATTTTGCAATGTTTTCAAACTACATAGGCTTTTATTCAAATTCCATGTGGTGTTTCCAACTCCACTGCAAGAAAAACTAATTATGTCATGTCATGATTGTCATGACATGAAAATCATGGCGTAATCATATGAAGAAGATTATTCTGGGAGTTACTGAAAAACATCTGAAGGACAACATGGTTATCAGCCACAGCCAGCATAGGTTCATAAGGGGAAACTTCTGCTTGTCAAATTTAGCTTCCTTTTATGAAAAGGTAACACACCTGGTTGATCAAGGGTAGACAGTTGAAGAAATCATCTTGGATTTCAGTAAAGCTTTCAATACTGTCTTTCACAGTATCCTTCAAATGTCCAGCCCACAGCTGGATAAACACATAATGTGATGGGTGAGCAGCTGGCTTGTAGGTCGGGCACGAAGGATTATAGTGAGTGGGGTGACATCAGACTGACAGCTGGTCACTACTGGGGTTCTGTGGGGCTCCATCTTGGGGCCAGTGCTCATCAACACCTTCATTAAAGAACTGGATGCAGGACTCAAAGCCATACTAAGTAAGTTTGCCAGTGATACTAAAAACTGGGAGGAGCTGCTGACTCCCTCAAAGGCGGGGAGGCCCTGCAGAGAGACCTTGACAAATCAGAGGGGTGGGCAATCACCAACTGTAGGAAGTTTAACGANTTGCAGTCTGCAACTTCCTTGTGAGGGGAAAAGGAGGGGCAGACACTGATCTCTCCTCTGTGGTGACCAGGGACAGGACCCAAGGGAATGGCCTGAAGTTTTGTTAGGTGAGGTTTAGATTGGATATTAAGGAAAGATTTTTCACCCAGAGGGTGGTTGGGCACTGGAACAGGCTCCCCAGGGAAAAGCCCGACAGAGTTCAAGAAGCGTTTGAACAACATCCTCAAGCACATGGTGCGATTATGGAGGCTCTTCTGTTCAGGGACAGGAATTGGACTCAGTGACCCTTGTGGGCCCCCTCTAACTCAGGATATTCTATGATTCTATGATTTCCACTTGATAGCCTAATAGAGTTTTGAAAAAAAGTATTTTCATGATGTTCCTCCTAGTGAGAAAAAAAAATACATTTATGCTTATGTGTACTCTTCATATAGGGAAGCAATGCCAATGAGATTTGTGAATTTATTGACATTATCTAACTGTCTTTTAGCTGAAAAACATGACGTTGGTGTATCTTACCGTTATTAATCAATTTTGAACACAAAGAACACACAAACAGGTTTAATTGCCCAATTCCCTAAGTCTTGAGTGATATATTTTGCAACTTGCCTATCACTCAAACAACAGAAGACTTGAGTGGAAGATATTAAAATCAATTATAAATTAAATATCTGTGAGGACCTCTCTCTACAAACATGTGTCTCTGAATTTATGATGTGGTAGCTGTACTGTAAGACATGACTAAATAAAAAGGGCATTGTCTCGCTGTGCAGATGCCTCCCCTGTCCATCAGGTTTATTGACTTTTTTTGATCTTTACTTTGCCCCTTCTCACTCCATTCAAAACCCAGCCACATTAAACTCTGGATTATCCCAGCATGCAGTAAGAGGAGATAACACAGTCAAAGCAGAAACCCAGAAATAGCCAGGGTAGCCAAAGAAGCTCGGAGAATGAGGTGTCATACCACTGGGAAGGACTGATGACTCCAGGGGCTGTGATGGCAGGGGGAGCACAGCTCCTCAGAAGATGCAGTGCTGTGTGGCATGGTGCTATGTGAGTGAGCCCATGCTAATTCAGCATCAGTCATCGCAGGGGTATCTTTATCCATGATACACTTAATCCCAAATAATCTAGAGGTGACTAACACTATTTATTGTTAGGCCATGGAAACTCACTCTGAATACCTGTACTAGCACTGACCTTTCTGTCCACTGAGTCACTGTTAACTCTTATTCTTGCATGCAAAGCCAGGCACAGCTCTGCTCCTAGATTCCCCTTCCTCATCCCTCCATAACACTTGTTTCACAGCTCACCTTCCCTCCCTTGTCCCTGTGCCTATGCTGGGCTACTTTTCAGCATGGTAAAGTCAAGGCAAGCTGTAGTAAATACACAAGATTCCAGTAGTTTAACACTTCTCAAAGCTTACTACTCTTTTATTGCTTTCAAGCACTGGTGCTTTTGCTACATTACTCTATAGGATAAGATGCTGCTCAGCTGGTAATCCCAAACTAGCGGCTCAAATATATGTCTAATTAACATTCTAGAGAACTGAATTGCTTTTCAGGTGTTTTGTCCACTCAAACTCCACGCTGTTTACATATCTAGTGATATTGAAGGGTTTAGGGGACAAATTTATGGAAATATTTTTGAAAACCACAATCAGTATTTATATTTGAAGTACCTAACGTCCTAGAATTATCATCATGCTGTAGTTTTCCTTAGGTCCTCTGATTCCCTGCCTCTCCCCTTTGTGACCTTTTACACTGTATGTTCCTTGGACTTTGGAGCAGACTTAGCTTTATCATGTCTCTCCTCAAGGTGCCAAAACGACCACTGACACCTAAAAGGACTAAAGAGACATGATGTCCCTTCTACTGGTGTTCTATTGTTTACAGAAATTGACTCTTTTTTTTTTTTGATGTTGTTTGTCACAATGTCTGATTTCTGTGCATGTGGGAGGCTGTTGAGATGTCTATATGCCCACAATACATCCTGGTAGCTGCTGTCTTGATCTGTGGCTCATGCCCTTGGTTTACCACTCTGCATTTCTATTTGCTTATCAGGTTAGTGACACATCGAAATGCTTCATTACAAAAGTTGTCATTTGCTTTCAGCAGTCCTTGAAAACATACTCAGTGGTTTCATTTCCATCCACAGTTTTTCAATTCTACATTTTTTCCCTCCAAGTTCCTCAAAAATAGAAGTGGGACAATTCTTCTGAATGCATCTGGAAAAGGGCATTTTGATGGAGACTAGATATCCCTAATGGTCCAACAATCACCAGCTGAAAAATTTAGTAGGGTGACCAACATTACAACAAATCAGCTTGAATTAAGGGGCATTATATTTTTTAACGAAAAGGACAATGAGTTTGTTTCTCACAAAACCAGTTTCTTTTATCTGATAATGGAACTGCAATTGCTCCTAGGATACTTCATACTGCTGGCTTAAAAATGAGGATCCTTTCCCTGGACCATTTGCATCTTGGCACACAATCTCTAGTTCATTGTGATTCTAAACAGTGTACAGGATCGGAAACCATGCTTAGTCAGCCTGGCCAGCCACCTGAGAGCTATCAGCAACGTCTCCTTTATGACTGCTCACTTCTACCAAAGGGTAAAAGAAAAAAAAAGGCAAGGAAACCCATTCCTCTTGACTTCCAAAGACAGTATCGCTGCTCAGATCTTCCTTCAGTCTGGAAGCAGCAACATCTGAAAGCAGATGCACCTTCAGAAGAAGAAAGCAATGGCTTGTGAAGGGTAAAATGCTCTCTGGCCTCCCCTAATTGCAGATCTGATACAGAAGTACTGGTGGAAATAGTGTTTTGCTGGAGGTCAGATTAGATAAGGAGCTGACAAACTTCCTGACTTTAGTGAATCCTTAACAAGACTGAAAGCCTAAGAGGGAAGCCAAGGAAGAAGAGCTCTGGGAACTGCTGGCAGGTATGAGAAAGTGGTGAGTCCTCACAGGTTCCCATGCTCTCTGGTGCAATGGGCCAGGCTACCCTCTCCGAGCTATGGTCCTCTACTTTCTGCATGAAATAACCAGTATCTCTGGTAAGCAAAGCAGTAAGTGATCAGGGGAAGAGACAGCAGGACAGAGTCATCCTTTCAAGGCTAGTCTCAGAAGAGCTTGCATCTCCAGTGAAATCCCACTACAGACACAATGCTGTGCTGTGCTGACAGGCCTTCCCTGGCTCAGCTGCTGAGGGCAGCCTGGAGAACATGAATTTTACAAAAGCAACAGGGCAGCCTGAATGTTGAATTACTTTTACTGGAATATAGATCCTGGGCCATGCACTCCTATGACTGTTTTTAGCTCACCCTAGCTGCCTCCCAGGCAGAGCAACTGGGAGAGTGAGATTTGCGGCTGCACCACTCCTGGTGGACCAACTGACAGCTGACGAGCAAGAAGGTAGTTTTGGGATGAGACAGGGTAATCAGGGGTCTGCTTCATTGGCTGCTGTAAGCAATAACTCCTGTGTAAGGCAGTAATCCACAAAGTCAGAGGTTGTTGTGTTAAGCAACGCAGTTTCCTCTTAGGCTGATGTCCTTAATGGCGAGTGCCTCATGCATGTCGTGATTTCAGGCTCTGACCCCAAATGGTGGTCTAAACAGTCTGGTTAATTTTCTTTATCATCTGGAAGTGAGCGATGTCCTATCCTTCCCTGACCTGGGAAGGGGAAGGTATTTGCTTGTAGAAGGCACTCTTTGCCTGGATCCTGCTGGAGAGATAACCCTGTGTTCAACACTGATGAGAAAGACAGATTCCCAACTGTTTTCTTAGGCTGGGGTATGTCTTGTCTGAAATGGTCTTATGGCTTTCATTTTTAAGCTGCACAGGCTATCTCCCCTCTTACTTGAAGCCGTCTAGCATTCCTGCCAAAAGCACAGTGAAAAACAGCAATAGGCAAGTAACTAACTCTTTGGTTTAATTTTTAAGGTAGGTTTGTTGCTGAAAACCAGGAGAACAGAAAGTGCTATGTGGCTACTCCACTGTTGACCTAACCTGTGACCTGTCAGTGCACTTGCTGCTAATATCCTTTTAACAAAAGTTGCTAGAAGACTGTTTCTGCATGATAACTAATATCTTGTCAGATTTCGTTCTAAGTATTCTCAACAAACAGTACTGCAAGATGGGCTGGTTACAGCAAAGCTAGCATGTTATGATGTAACTTTTTACTTTGAACACTTGGTACAATAATTGTTAGCAATGACTTATTCTTGAGATGCCCCTGCATTAATACTTAACATGGACTGTGCTTCTTTCTCGGCAATTTTCCCAAACCGGTGAATTAATATTCAATGAGAAATAAAGTCTAGCAGCTGCTTACAAGTTCTCATCAAATCCTGTTGAATTTTGTGAGTCCACTAACTTTGGTAAGGCTTTGGATTTGCCTCGTACTTCTAAGTGCTCTTAGGAAAAAAACTAGGCAAAGGGGACTGGATGAGCATCCAGAGTGATGTGATCAAGCAGAAAGTGGAAAACCCAGACAAACTGAACTATGACTTTTGATAAGCAGCACAAACATCACATTCAGAGGCAGAGGTGTGTGGGTCAACTTTCTGCACAAAGACCCAACAAGCAAAGGAGGATTTTTTTCCTAAGCTTCTAGCAAGATTTCCTTTCACTGAAAGGAAATTATGGTAGATATCTCTGTATAGAGCCAATGTACAAAACCGGTCAGTTTATTCAAACATTTAGCTATGCATCTGATGATACCACTGCTTTCCATTTCGTACATAAAGCCACTTCTCATGCTACTAGAAGGTGAACTCTTCACATACACAAATGGGGGCCCTTTTTGCTGGCATGGAAGTGAAGCTAAGTGGCACAGAAGACGAAACCACTTCTCTCCAGCACTGCAAATCCGAAAAAGGAGTAGTGCATGTGCACAGTTTTTAAAGGAAAGACTTCTGGCATGTCTGTGATAATCAAGGTCTGTGGCTTAAACTGCTGAGTTCAGGCTGGTTGATGAGAAGTCCAACATGACCCGGCAATTTGTGCTTACAGCCCAGAAAACCAACAGCATCCTGGGCTGCATCGAAACCAGCATGGCCAGCAGGGTGACAGAGGGGATTCTGCCCCTCTGCTCTCATGGGACCTTATGAGAAGCTGGAGTGCTTTGTCCAGCTTTGTGGTCCCCAACAAAAGAGTGATTTGGACCTGCTGGAGCGAGACAGGAGGAGTGCAGCTAAGATGATCAGAAGGCTGGAGGGTTTCTCATGTGAAGACAGGCTGAGAGGGTTGGGGCTGTTCAGCCTGGAGGAGACCTTATAGCAGCCTTCCAGTACTTAAAGGGGGTCTACAAGAAAGCTGGAGAAGTAAAGGCATGTAGTGATAGAAGAAGGGAGAATGGATTTAATCTGAAAGAGGGTAGATTTCAATTAGATGTTAGGGAGAGATTATTCACTGTGAGGATGGCGAGGCACTAACAGGTTGCTCAGAGAGGCTGTGGATGCTGCATCCCTGGAAGTGCTCAAGGCCAGGCTGGATGGGGGTCTGAGCAACCTGGTGTAGCAGGAAGGTATCCCTGCCCATGGCAGGGGGATTGGAAAGGCAGACAACCTTTAAGGTCCCTTTCAACCTGAACAATTCTATGATTCTATGAAAATGGTCTGAGCCACTCTACCTGGTTGTGACCCAAAGATCACTGTGGGCACTGTGAGAACTCATCATGGTCTGAGTTCTAAGACAAACCATGAAAAATTTGTGTGCATCTAGAGTAAAAGCTGATGATTATTTTCCCTTTGAACTTTGTCCAAAGTTCATCTCTAAAAAACAAACTTTAGGCTAACTCTGTGTATTGACTCCTCAGCAAAATAAACATGCCGAATCTCTAATAACACTTAAATCACTCATTCTAGATTCTTTTAACTTGCTTGTTAACCAGAAAGATAAAAACCAGTAAAATAAACAGGCTTTACTCAGTTATTTATTTTTCTGATGCCTCTATCAAAAAATCTGGAGGACAAAAGCAACTCTGGCCTGATTATTTTCAGAGTAAGCTGACTCCTATTCTTACTTCAAACTAACTGAAGGTAAAATCAAAATCCAGGCTGTCTTGGCTGTAATACTTGGCCTCTACAGCTTAAAGTGCTGGTAGTAAAAGTTTACATGGAGGAGGGAAAATCTCAATACTGGGGCTGGGATTTTCAGGGGGGCTTAAAAATTGGTTATGGATTTGAGATTGGAGGGCTAAGGAGGGAGGGGGCTGGGTGGTGCCCCAGACACAGGAGAAATCACAGCAATCTACAAGCAGATCTGACTGAGTAATAGAGCTTATCCCAGGATCACTTGATCTATCCAAAGGCTGCAGAACTAAAGTAGGAAGAAGTATAAAAAGAAAATACATATTTATCAGAAACGGTGTGCTATTTTATTTATACTAACCATAACACTTTTTGTCACAGTTGGACACACTGAAACATCTACTGTGATGGCTGCTAGATTTTTGGTGGTCTTGTGCACGTGACCTTACCTGATATCCCATGAACTGTGCACCTATCAGTAACTATTTGATAAGCACACAGATATATTTTCTGTGTTTTTCTTTTCTTAGTACTCTGTCAACCCTGCTACTTAGTATCATACCTGGCTTGCAAAAACAAAACAAAACAAAAGTCCAAACAAAAAACTCCAAACGAACAACCCCCTCCAAACAAACAAAAAAGGTAGGAGAGGTAGGAGAGATTGCCACGAGGTAGGAGAGATTGCCTCAAAAAGAAAAAGCCAAACAATGTGACATTAAAAAAAAAAGGCATTTTTGGATGACTGTATTTCTTTCATACATTTTCCTTTTTGTGCCTTTAAAGTTTGTGCCTTTAAGGTCACATCCACAAACCCACAGGCTAGAAACTTCATTTAATAAAAAAACCACCTGAGTTTCTTGCATAATTGTATAAGTCCATGAGGTACAGCTTTAAGAAGGGCACTAAACATTGTAAAGTTCACAATTAAATCACAAAGAACCTGGCAACCAATTGATGGAAAAGAATTGGAAAATTAATAGTAATTAAATAAACAATAGCTTAGTAGATTTTTTTTTTTACAGTTGAGAGGAAACCTTGCTGTAAGTTCTCACTCACGTTGAGCCCTCTAGAATCCTCCAGATGATAAAACTGTGTGTTACTGCCCAATTAGGACTCGTCCCGGAGTTACTCATCATGACTGCTTTATGGATTTAGTTTCACAATATAATAATGAGTTCATCGTCGTTTCCTGAAGCATTTGCAGAGATAATGCAAACACTTACTGTTCTTCACAACTTGTAAGCATTTCGAAGGTCTAAAGCGATGAAAGAGGCTATTAAAAAAAAAAAAAAAGAATCAGTTTTGCATTGCATCGAATCCCGGCTTTTCGTGAGAGCTCATGCAAATCCCGCGGTGTCCAGAACATGTTTCACTGCTTTAGCAATGGTGGCTCCGACAGAAAGGCGAGGTTTCAAGTATTTCAGAGACTTTGGAGACTTTCGGAAGCCGGAGACACACAGGGGCATGCCTGTAACTTAAGCTAGTGTATTGCAGATCAGGACTGACCCGCATGGGTTGGCTGCTGGCGTTCGGGCAGCCCCCAGCAGCTCATTGTGCGGTGGCTGGGAACCGGGGGGACCGTGGTCCCCGAGCTGCCGGCACAGGCGGACCCAGAACGGCCCGAGGGTGCGAGGGAGGGAGCGAGGAGCCCCCGAAGCCCGAGTCACGTATATTTGATTTTCACGCCAAGGAGTACCGCAGGAACGTTCTAATCCATGGCGCGTTAACTTCCCTGCTTTGAACCTGCCCATTAAAGTTTCTAACTCGCCACGGTTGGGGGCTTTTTTGTTGTTTTTTTGTTTGTTTGGGGGTTTTTCTGGGGGGTGTGTGTTTGGTTTTTTTTTTTCTTTT
>VYXC01008162.1:470911-630450 GCA_013397175.1 Platysteira castanea
TTTTTTTTTTTTTTTTTTTTTTTTTTTTTGTGGTGATGTGTGTTTTGTTTTTTCCTGTTCTTTATTATTCCGTGCTTCACTGTTGGTAGAGCTTTCTCCTCAACCACCTCTGCAGTTTGGTGGGTGCTCGTGGGTTTGTACGCTGAGGTTTTTTGGGTGAATTCGTATTTTTTTAATGCATGGACCTCTTCATTCAACTTCTTCTCAAGTGTCAAAAAATGAGGCTATGAACAGATGTGTTTCAATATGGAGAGGTTTCTAAGTTCCTAATTCTTGGGGGTGGAGGAAAGAGTGCCATTGGAGAGTGGCTTTTGTTTTCGATTGGTGAACAAATGTCATCACATTTCAGTCACGTGCTGTAATATTCTTTGTTCAGCTATCAAAGTATGATATCTGCTACACCTGTTCCCACTTTTTAATTGTAAGTAACGGTGATTGCCTGCAAATCTTATAATTGCAGAGAGGAGCACTTTCTCCCTTTCTCCCCCTTCTATCCTCTTGGATATTTGTTTGGGCCCAGGCACTCAGCTTGACAATGAACTTTTGTTCACTGTGGATACTGCATGTAAAAACGTCCCACTGGGGGTAATAACGTGCGTGTCACGAGAAAGTTGTGTACTGTGGTGTATGGTGGGTCTGAGCGTGGAGAAATCAGGTGGGGATGTGCGCTCTGTAATGGCAGGGCTTGAGGAAGATGTAGGCTTCTTTGGGCCAGGGAAATTTTCTTGTGCTGTTGCTAGTTATCAGGTTAAAGGATAGATACTCCTGTACACCCATATGTGTAGATAGATGCATCTTTTTTTGCTTAGCTGTAGATTTTCAGGTATCAGAAATAAGAAGGATTTTGGCTGTCTGTTTACTTTTTTTTTCCTCCCCCTCCCCCCCCCNCCCCTTCTCATTGTGCTCACTTCTAACAATGAAGACACCTGCTTAATTTCAGTTTCGTAAGTCAGCTTCCTCTGGCTTTCCTGTGATTTCCCGGAGTTAGCTGGTGAGGCTGGACCAGGGGAATTTCGAACTTTGATGAAGGGAGGCTTATTTTGAGGCTTCATTTTTGGAAAAAATAATATACATATCAAAGCCTTGTTAAAAAAAATCACCTTAAAATTCTAAAATTCATTACTTCTACCAGGTTAACATGTAATGCCAAAACATTAATATTAAACTTGTTAGTGATTGTGTATAATATAACTTTATAGTCTTTGTTAAATAGTGTCATTAAATTACTGCTGAGAACAGGATCTTAAAGAAGTAAAAAAAAGATGCATAATAACCCATATTAGTTAAAGAAGTTGATTATCATACTTTAGGAGAAAGATCATAGTCTTTGGAAATTTTGTTTATATCTGTGCATGCTTCACGATAGGTAAATGAAACTTTCTTTGGGGGCATTTTTTATTATTTTCTAGAAAGGAATTCTGTAGCTCAGTAAATGAAACTTTAAAACTGCATTTAAAAAAACAGATGATGAGATTCTCAAATGTTTTTAAAATTTTCAACTTCACTATGGTAGAGAGATTATTTTATGATAGTTGTATCAGCTAGAGGTTTCAGCTCATACAGAGGGATTATGGAGCAGCCTCTCAATCCATTCATTTCATATTTTATGGTAGCGTATATGGAGTATGTCTTCAAGGTCTTAAGAGACCTGTTGTCCAGCAGAAAGTAGGTGCTTGCTCACTGAGAGTACTTGCCACCAGATGGATGTCAGCTATGTCACATCCCAAGATTTTAGCCATAGTGACCTGAGCAACAGGAAATTTGGGGTGGATCCCACTATGGATTTTGATGATTTTTCATTTTACTAGTGAAGCTAACGTGTTGTATAATTCAAAATGTTGTGTGGAGGAGTGTTTTGTTATTAATAATTGTTTTGCCATTAGTCTTTGTAAGATTTTTACCTGAAAGTTTTTAATCTTTGCTCTCCTCTATGTGCATCCTGAGCTAGTTTTTTTGATGGAGGTATTTGAAAGTGGTCTTCTTCCCGTAAGGAATGAAGATAAAAAAAACTTTCCTTCAAAGACATTAAAAATAGCAAAAGTAGGAAATTAAAACTTAAGCTGCTTAGAAAAAAGTGCTGTTGTGTTTTCCAGCTTCAGCAGTGAGATCTCTGCTTTAAGTTTAGATTTTGTAAAGATATCTCTTCACTGTAGCCTATTCAGCTTTAGCTGTGTTTCAAATATTGGGCCTAACTATTTCTTATTCAGACTTCACTTTTTTTTTTTTTTAGAGATGAGGTTTTGTGTGTGCCTATTAAACTTCGCTGTAGAAATTATGATTTTAAAATAATTAATATCTTGATGTGGATCATTACAAAGGACACAATTTTCATGGACTTTTTTTTAGAAAATAAGATGTGTTTTATTGACTCCTTAAAAATTTGTATAATTCTGTGTGCACTTGGAAAACTTTGATTGTGAGCCTGGCGATCACTTGAGTTGTTCATGCAGTTTGTTTATAATGAACACATTGTAGCTGTTCAGTTCCTTTATCCTTATTGTCAGAGCCATGAAGAACTTTCTTTGGTCAAATGAATTGATGCTACTGGAAAATGTTTGCAATGGAAATTTCTCTTTTATTTTAGTCAAGTTTGAAGGAATCTTGATGCACTATCTTATTTCATGTGTTACTGGCATTTTGCACGGGTACCAGAAACTCAAGATGAATGTCATGTGAGAAACGTGTTGGTGACCCTAACATTTTTTTACTGTTGTTTCAGGTTTGTTGGTTTTACTTGTTTAAAATCCTCCAGAGACAACTTCATAGGGTGATAGAGCTTTGCTTTTTGGAGGGCCATCTCACGGGGATGGGAGCTGTAAAACGTCTCCACCAGGAGAGGCTTCTTGTGTAGAAGGGGCAGTGCTAAAAACCTATTATTAAGCTTCTAATAATATTTCTTCACTGTCCCCTTCACCCTTTATGCTCACAACTGTGCAGTCACGTGCATAGCTGTATACTAGAAGTGTAAGACTCTACAAAAGGCCTGGCTCCTGTACGTTCGTGAATTGCCCTTGTTCAATTACTCTGTGCCAGAAAGCAGCTCACATCCTGTTTCTGATGTATTTTAACAGCACAAAGGTTATTTAGGAACAAACCATATAGTGGAAAGTTGGGGCAGACCACAGAAGGGTTTTGAGATGTCTGCTGAATGCAAAGGGCTGTACTTACTTCTGTACCCTGTAAATAGAGGGTATAGAAGGATAGTTTTTATAGGTATCTTACATTAATATTTCATGTTCAGTATAGCACAAAGCCAGTGTCTGGCTTGTGCTGGTGGTAGAGATATGCATTATGCAGGCAAAAAAGAATTTTATTTACTTTTGGAGGGGGCGGGGGGGGAACTTTGTATTTTCTCATTTTCCTTTCCCTTTTTTTCCCCCCTTGTGGCAAATATAATCTCATTAAAAAAAAGAAAAAAGCCCCTTTGTTTCTTTCATAAGTTTTTATTTATGGCTAAAAAAAAAAACAAAGTTCCTCTCTGGAGTAAAATTGTTAAAATATGATGTAAAGTTTGTTTGTTTCTGCTTTTGTTATGTCAAAATTTCACAAAAGTGAAGTGTAGTTCATAGAATGGCTGTAAAACATAAGAAATCGAAAGAGTTTTGAAAAGTATTTAGTGCTGAGGAAAGGCGCACTTGTATGGCAATCAGACTTTGCGGTTAGAATCACCTGTTCCTAAAATAATTTTTATAGCTGTAAAAAGTTCTAACAGGTCTCTTCCTTTGGTCTGAGAGGATTGCCTTGCCTACTGCCCTTACAAAGCCCCAACTTTGCCACAAAATCTTTTGTTTTAGTTCTTTGATCATTCCAGGTTTTTGAGGAAAAAAATGTGCTGCTTGATACAGGCTTATCTGCAGCATTTATTTTCTGGTATATTGTTTACACCATTTTAATATCTCTGATGGAATAATCAAGTACCCTGTGCCTTAAAAGCTCTTTGCCTAGATGGTTTGACCTATTATTTGTTCCCTCTTGCCCAAGATTTCTTGTTTGCTGTCATTACAAATGCTCACTCTTTTGATTAGAGACTGTATGCTCAAAGCATGCTTTAAAAAACCACACGCCACAAAACAAACGTGCCACCTCCACCCCAGACCCCCAGCCCAAGCCTAATGTTTGTTGTTACTGGTGGGAATGCATCTATAAGTGGTACAGAAGCAGTGAGGCTCTGCTTCATGTGAGCTCTGTTCTAGGCCACGTTCATACAACTTCTATGCATTTTTAATGTCCGATTTCTTAAAATGTGTCTTTTCTGATTCCGCCCTTACACCTGACAGTACTGCGCTTGTAGGACAAAAGAGAAAGTTCACTTGATACAGAAGTTGTGTCACCTGCCTGTGAAGTGAGGGACTCTACCTTTGCTTGCGTAATTAAAAGTATGCTTTGAAAACGTAGCCAGTGTGCTTCTTGAATTGCAGTATGGATATGTGAATGGTTAAAACAAATGAGGGCAGATTTGAGCCTGTGACTCTAAGATGGCCTGTGAGAGAACTTTAGCAGAGCAGCCAGGCTTATGGGTGGTTCAGCTTCCTTGTTTCTGCCTATGAAATACAAACTGTCAGTACGAAAGTGAGAAGGAACATTGATTCCTTACCCTGTTCCACTTCAACCCTGCAGATCCAAGTTAACTGTGTAGATCCCAAAGGCAACGTAGTTGCAGTTAATTGAAGAGATCAAGTGGTATCCTATTGAAGCTTTAAATTATTTTAACAAAACTTCTGAGTAATCGCAATAATTATTTTCTGATAAGCTGGCTGATAGTAACTATGGCAACAGCTGTCTGGCCTATGGACAGCATTGCTGTATTGACAAAACCTTTAGATGCTCCTGAGGCCTCTTGCCTCTTTAGGGGAGTGCATCAGGATGACTTTCAGGTGACTGAAGCATCACTATTTCTTTCTCTTGCAGTGGGATGCTGTCTCTCTTGTCCCAGGCCTTTCCTTTTGCATGGTCCTTTTTCTTTTGCAAATTTTTGCGGGTGCTGCCTGCTAGCCTGGAAATGCTGCAAAGACTGTCTTGTATTACAAGGACTAGGGAAGCATATAAGTGCTTAGATGGAATTTTATATGCATATTATTGTTTTTTAATTGTTTTAATAATAATAATCCAGAGCTCGGGGAAGCAGGAGGGAAAGAAAAAGGAGGACTTGTTCATTTTGTTCCCTGGTTGTTTCCTTCCTCGATTAAAACCTTCTTAGAACAGGCTGGTAGGGGGAGCTGCCATTCCCTTTACTGAAGTACAGCGTATTCCTCTCTGAGGCCTACGCTGAGACATAGCTATTTAATTTTCAGCTAAGAGCCACTTCTTTTCAGAAGAGAGGCAAGCCCCTGCTTCAGCACATTGTAGAAATGGAGGGAGAGAGCAATTTGTTTCCAGATAACTGAATTCTGGACAGGAGAATATGCCCCTCACCAAACATACTTTTCCCATTGCTATTCAAAAGAGTACTCTTTAATATTAATAAATGTAGCAGTCTTGGGAGAAAAAACCCATAAATTCTTGTTGCACTTCAGTAAAAGAAGTTAAAAAGCTACAGCCAACTGTGCGTGTTTGGAAGTAGCCAAATTGCTGATTATTTTTTAGGGACTCTTGGTTAGCTGATGTTTATTTCTGCAGAAATCTTTGGCCTCTTAACTTCAACACATGAGAACTGGGTATCGATCCATCTTACCTGATGATTACCAGCAGCAGTCTCCCTGTACTGTGTGTGTGTGTGTGTTGTTTGCAGGCCTGTGGAAGAGTGCAATATGGCCTACATCTGGTCTTATCTTGAGTAAGAATGTGGCTCGTGGAAACTACAGGCCCCAGTGTGCAGTGCTGTGTTTTTATTGCAACGGCCTGCCAGGATTGTGCTATCCTAAGGCATCCTGGGACCTGTAGTTTTCTTGAGCAGAAGTTGGGGGTTTGGAGTGCAGACTAAAAGATGCTATCATGTTCTAGAAATGCAGTCCTCAATACCTTATGCAGTTCTTGTTGGTCAACTTAAGCCTGTGAAGCAGTCAGGTATTTTTATTTACAAGTTGAAGATGGTTTATAGTTGGGTAATATGTTTAGAGAAAAGCAGTTCATGAGAGAAGCCTTCCAACTGCTTATGTGTTTTTGTACAAAAAATATATTAATTGTACTAACACCTTGCTTCATCTGTGATTGCAAGTATCTTATTTGATATTCTGGGAATTTCTAATCTTTCAAAGCAATGTTATGAATGGAAATGTTTGGCAGAAGGGGATTTCTATTGCTGGCAGTATGGCAGCCGTGTTGTCCTTTCCAGTTGCCGGGAGGACAGTGGGTCACAGTGGATTTCTTTTCACACAGTGAAAGTGAGTTTTAACAGCATTTTTACCTGATAAGAACTCGCTTCTCTGCGGTGTTTCTTGAGAGTGAGTGATGACATAGCTGCCTTATGCATCAGAGCAGGGGTCCCAGTTTGTGTTCGTGCTGTGGGGGCTAGTGACTCCATCGCTGGTTCCCAAGGGGATACAGAGTCACAAACACAGGTACTGGCAGGTGCAACCAGAATCAGAGCACATCTGGGAGTTTTTGTCTGGTGTGTCTAGTCCTGACCGCTGTAGTTGAACTTTTGTCAGGCTCACATCAAAGAATGTGAAGTGTTTCTGAAGTAGGGATAGAGGAATAGCAACTTTTCAGAATACTTTTTTTATAGCCATAAGAATTGTGTATTTTCACACAACACTCTCAAAACTCTTGCCAAAGTTAATGTGGACATTAATTTGATTTCAGTTGTTCATCCAGCAACAAGTTTAGTATTTGCTGTAATCTCATGTGCCATGATTTGGATAATGCTGTTCATTTTCAAATGAGCAAACACTTAACTTCAACTGACTTCTGTCAATTTCTTTGTTCTTCAGTTTGTATGAGGTATCAGTGTAAAAAGGCTTATATTGAAGTGTCAGCAAATATGAAATAAACTGTTTTTATGTTTTGGGGGAAATTATTTATAGCTCCAGTCTTGCAAGACGTCATGTTATTTAACACTAAGTCCTGCAGAAGTTAGAGAGAATAGTTGAATGCCTGAAATCAGAATCTATATAGGTAGCAGCAGGATTAAGACCTCCACGCTTCTAATGTTGGAAAGTTGCTTCTTTGTAATCACCATAATTAGCTAATATCTAGGTCGGTGTGACAAAATTCTTCTTCTTTTAGTAAATGTCCAGAAATTCTGCTCATTATAAATTTGGAATTTACATGTTCTTCATAGTTGTGCAAAAAAACTCCCAAAGCCTAAAAAAAGTTGCTCACTCCTTCCCTGTACAGATTATATATATGACAGATATTTGGGTGGTAAGGGCTTCCTGGAGGCAGGGATTGTATTTTGTCAGCACTGATACATTGTACACACTGTATGTTGCTGACACTCAGTTTAAAACTGATACAAAAAGGTGAAGAGATTTGTCTAAAATCTTACACATGCTGTAATTGTAAAGCACTTGGGAAACAGTAATATAGCTTTCTTTAAGTGTTCCCAGCCCCTTCACAGCCCATGTGAGCAAATTGCTGACAGGACACGCGCTTAGCTGAAATAGTTACTATTAGTATCTTGACATGATTAGAAAGGCTGACATTGTTGCTCTGCAAGGATGAAATTCCCTTTCATTGGCTGATTGGGCCTACAAAACAGGCAAGAGAAGAAACCAAGATAGATCCATATGTAGTGGGAAGATGATGTATCTTGTCCTTCAAGGACATTTTACCCTCTGTAGAGAGCCTGCAACAGTGCCCCTTTTAACGCTGCTGTATCAGGGTATTCTAGATAAGGAATGTGAGTAGTAGGGATGTACAAAAGGATTTGATGCATAGTTGTGAAGAAAAACTTCCGTGAGTACCTCTTATCTTGTAAGAGCAAATCTGTCCTGATCTGGGAAGAAATTGTGGTCCTGCTCAAGCCAATGGGAAACTTCACAGTTGAACTGAGAGTACTAGGATTTCATTCTTTCACCCCCAAAAGATAGTTTTAAGTGGATTTTGCAGGGCTGAAGCACTGGATGGAATTTGAAGAATCTGGCACCTGTTTAGGATGCTGCTGCTGACTCCTGGGGAATCTCACACTGGGTACTTTGTCTCATAGTGTCTATGCTATCCCTTTAAAAAGTGGCTAATATTGAGCTCTTGCAATGCTTTGTAAGAACTTGGAATCTATTTATTCAGGGCTTTTACTTAATTTGCTACCGTGACAAAATTTTACATGAAAGCCAGAAATTAGTCCTTGATGTGTCCAAGGAATACTTTTTGTCTCTATCCCTCTTGCTAGTGTGACAAAACTGTCCCCACTGAGATTTTTGGTCTGAAATTTGAATAACCTGACTTGTGATGGACTTAAAAAAAAAAAAAGCGCCCAAACAATTAAAAGCACAATAAAAATCCATTCCCCCACCCTCACCAACAAACACTTTTCATGACTCTATAAAACTACTACAATGGCCTGTATTACTAATACTGAAGCTTTTTGGTAATTTGTATCTAGCTGGAGCTCCAGATACCATTTCACTGCTGCTTAGCTTGCAGTAATTGTCTCTGATAAGCATCTTTATCATGTAAATCTATTGTTGTGTGTAGCATGAATTTGCTGTATTAAGGATGCTTTTGTCAGTGGCCCCAAATGGAAAGGATGTGGCTACCTGAGCTTCCTTTTTTACCTTTTCAGAGAGTACATTCTGGTCAGAAATAAATTGGGAAGCACTAGCAAGGTTTGTGCTGTTTCTGCATGCGAGGTACCTGCCCTTGAGTCAACTGCAGCTCCTCTCCCAAGGAGGAATCCCACCACACCACACCTCTTATTTTGCATTCTTAGAGAATTGTGCTGAAGTCAGTGGATTTCTCACTATGAAACTTGTTTCAGAATCAGAGACTTGGTTTCCATTTCGCACCTGCAATTTGGCATATTTCACCTGCTCTACTTTTCTTTTGAATGTCAACCTCTAAAATAAACATGGACATTTCCTTCCTTCCCATAATTTTCATCCCTAAGTGGCAGTCTCTTCTTACCATAAGACTTAAATGTCTTCTTCCACCTTACTTCTTGCAGGAATTATATTTGGATGCCTCGCTATTGATGAATTTGTGTAGTGTTAAGTGTAATCAAATGTTTTTTCCTGTGGTGATGAGCTGCTGTCTTTGCAGTCAGTCAAAACCTGGTGTTGGCCTGTTAGATGCAGGTGCCCAGTTAGTGCCCTACTGTGATAACAGTATCTTCTCAGCTGCAGAGCTGATTAGTTGGGCATAGGGCAGTGACAGTGCAAATACTTCAGGTTGTATTGCATTGACATTGTCATTGCTACAAAATTGCATGAGCAAAAATACTGATCTTAAGTTTGCTCCTTCCTGAAGTAAGATAAAATTGTATGATTCCTCACCATTTGGGACCTTCTTTCTGGCTTCCTTTTGCTTACTTAATCTACATTTCTGTGCCCATGGTTGTTTTTGTTAAAAAATGCTGGTTTTTCCTTATATTAAATTCTCCGTTCATATATTGGGTGATTTCATCATCATGTATATAGATCATCTCACTCTAAGACTTTTGAAAACTTAAACTAAGGAAGAGCACAAATATCTGTTAAATCTCTGTCTATGTACAGAAAGTACTATATATTAGACATGCCTGTAGTTTTCTCTCAGGTATACCAGAAGCTCCTGCCATTTCTTTAGAAACTCTTTCATAAACTGGGAAATGGAGTTAAATACTATATGCGTGTTTTTAAACATTTTTTTCCATATTGCCACATATGCAAGATGCATTTTAATCCTTCAACTGTGACACCTCTGGTATTCCAGTAGGCAGTGAGACTCATACGAGTTTCTTGGGGATCAGAAGTTGTATTAGAAGGGAACTTAAAATCATACAATAAACGTTCTTGTATCGTTCTGGTCATCATGGCTTTTCCTCCCCCACTACTGGATAATAACCAGAGTTTAAATTGATAGGAGCTGTGATTTTTCTCAAAGACATTTTAAAAGGGAAAAAAAACCCCTGTCCTTGAAATGGCAAGGAGAGGAATATGTAAGGACAAAGTAATGAGAGGAGTGCATGAGTATTTGTGTGTGTGCGTATGTCCGTGTGTGGAGAGATGTGTTTAAACATCTTTTCTAGTACACCAATAGCATTATTAGAAATCTGGGCATTAATTTTTAAACAACAGAATTTGTTTAAAGAGTAACTTTGCAAAGCAGTCTCCATAATGATGGGCACTGCACTGATATCACAGTAGTGCGAGTGTTGGTCTTGATACAACTAGATGTTGGCATATACAAATGCATATTGGCATATGCAGTACTGGTTTAGTGCTCCACACTGTTTTGTCTCATCTTAGTCTCTGCTGTTGTGGTAAGTCTTCTTACCACGTGGTGGTTTGCTCCATCTCCTAGGACAATGAGTAGGGCTCGTACGTATACATGGGAATCAGTGGATCGCAGGAGAGCGGGAGAAGATTGTGATGATGTTGGTGTGAGAGGATGTGAAGGAATGTCCCTCAGCAGCATGTTACTGCCTTCTGCTCTGGCTGAAGCACCCTGGCCTGGAATAAAAATAATTGGCTGCCACAACAGCCTTAAAACTGCCAATCCTTTTGTTTAGAAAGTGCATTCATACCGTGCTCCATGATACCCTTTCACTCTCTGTCAGCATTGTGAAGGTTGAAAATGATATACCTTTCAATTGTTTACAGTAGCCACTAAAATGAGATAAACCTACACTTTATTCTTCCAACTTTAAGTAAACAATCAGTTAAAAATCTGTAGCAATCACTGTGAGTAAAACTGTTTTGGATGCTCTGTTTTCTTGTAGCTGAAGTCTACTTCCATTGTACAGCAGTCTTGCACTTTTCTTCCGTTAAATGCTAATTGTATGCTTGTGTGATTCCATGTTAGATTGGCCCAGTGATTCAGTGTTATGTTTGTAACCTTGTGTGTAAATCTTTTTACTTGTATTGAATAATCACGGTTTTGTGAAGAAAGGAACTATGAAGTGTATGGTTACTTGAATTCTTCCTTTCAGATTAGTGACTACCATCAGTACTCCCACACTGAGTGTGACTACCTCAGCTACAAATACCATTCTCCAGATGCTACGGTTCCCATTTGTGTTCTTTTGAGGAGAAGAAAGAAGGAAAAAAAATGGGGGTAAGGAGGGAGAATATAATAAAAGGGGAAGGAAAAACAGAATTTGAGATTGATACCTGTGTACAGGGAGCAGCAAGACAGCCAGCTGACTGGTATGTAGGGGAAGGAAGATCAGAGCACATCAGTGTAATAATTTTGGAGAGCTTCCTGTTGACTTGTTAATACAACATGGAATTTGGCCCAGGCAATCTGCTGTTGTGAATCAGCATAGTTTATTCACTGGAGTATAGGTGTGCTTTTTGTTATTTGAGAATCTGCTCTACTTAAAAGATAACAGGTCAGTCTGGTAAGTAGCATTATTCCCATGTTTGGATTAGAAACTGAGGCAGAGAGAGAAATTGATTTATTCTACATTGCAGTAATTTTATTGAAGACAATAAACTAGGAATGGAGGCCTTCACTTGTGTGTTTAATCCAGAAAACTGCCTGCTTCATTCATATCCTTAATGTTGCTGCTGTAGACAAAAGTGAGCCTAAAACCGATATATTGATTAAGTATGGTGGTTGTACAAATAGGTAGTGTTGTCCCAAAAGAAGTGAGATTTTTGTAAAACTGGTTGTGCAAAATAAATAGGGTACATTTTTTTTTTCTTTTTAAAGTGTTGGATATATTTTTTCAGGTTATCTTGGGTTGAAGGAAAAGCAAAGAGTTGAATGAGGATGGGAGGCCTTCTAATACATAGGGAAGATAATGATTAATAAATGTGAATTTGAAATCCAGTACAATCTGAGTTGCATGGGTGAGCACTGGTGCAAAGAAACAGTTCTAAGTTAAGTTCTGCAGAACGTGAAAAAAAAAAGAAGAAAGGTGGTGGTGGCAGTTGTTGCTGTTGAAATTTTTTTTTGTCTACTTTTCTAGCTCTGTTGCAATATACTACAATTAATAAATAAATTGTATCGTATCACGTAGGCATGATTGTTTCTAAAAGATCTCCTGAAGCTACTTTGTCTATGTCCTGCACGTGAATGAGGTTCCAGTAACTTTACTGCATACCATCGCTGTTTCTGTGTCACATTTTGAGTCTGGTACAAAGGATTTTACAGATCTAGTTGGGTGGAATGGTTCAGTGCACAGCAAAAGTAACACTGAGTAACGAGTGTCGTCAGTGCTGAAGTCTTAACCACTTGTTAAAACTATTTTGTGTACAGCTTATGTGAGCAGAATTCTTCAATCCTCCCAAGTGAGTACTGTTCAGGGACAGCTATCTTGTTCTGTTAATTTGTAGAAATGCCTTTTCCAAGTGAAAAATCAGCAGAGTTGGCAATACTCAAGTTTCTGCATCTGTCCTAGCTGGCTGGGTCCAGTGTTGCTTCCACTAACTCTTAGTGCTGCATAATAAGGGCACTTTATTGCCATGCAAACATGAAAAGTATGGCTCCTTTTTTGTTATATGCCTCACTGTTTACTGTAAATGGCTCACTTAAAACTCCGAGTCTCATGCTTAGAACTCCGTATCTGTGATTACCCATGTTGTTAAGTTCTTGGGCTCTGGTGGGATGTTGAATCATCATCTTTTAAAAGCATGTCTCTTGTTCTGGAGTATCTCCAGCTACAGCCCTTAGTGGCACTGCTGGTGATCTCCGCTGGTGTCTTAAGAGTATTTGTGGAACACAGAAACTTTGGCATATGGCGCTCTAATGTTTCGTTAGAGTTGTTCATGTGTTGAGACTGATTCCGCATAAGCCTGGAGTTGTCTTTCATCAGTAAGCTGGGTTAGTGCAGTGTCTTTACTGAACTGTTTTTATGTTGTCACGTCTCTACTCTGTAACTGTGGAGACAGCTTCAAGGCCAAACACAAGGCAGCTTAAGTAACCACTGCGTCTCATACTCTGCAATGTGACTTCTGTGAAGTCTAATTTTTGTTTTGGTCCTGTCTTAATTTATAGATGTGTGTAATGAAATTTCAGAGTGTATCTTCTTGTGTTAACAATTCAGCGATTGGCATGCTTCTCCTGTTCATCAGCAAGTAGTCCTAAATACATCACCAGTGCTTAATGAAATGTTTGTAAAATAAATCTCAGGGCAGGGTGTATTGCCTTGGCATTGAAGGCCTGAGATCCAAAGAGACATTGTTGGCTGGCACTGCATTCTTCAGAGAGAAGACTTTCAAGTCTTGCTTTCTGTATTGCAAAGAAAGCAGTTCTGCTTTGTGTGGAAGGGTCATGCAGATGTGAAGTACCCAACTTCATGAGAACTGTATTGCACTGGAAAGATCAGCCTTCATCATCACTAAGACCGATGGCTTGGAATTGTAGGCAAATGGGCATAAATCTGGAGATATCTGTACAGTTGTCCAGTTGTTCCTCCATCTCCATGCAACCTAATGTGTGAGAAGGGAGGAAGAGGAATCAAAATACCTGTATTTTGGAATAAGTGGGAATCAACTGAGTTTTCCTGTGTAATAGTTGAAGAAGTCTCGGTAGGTATGGGAAAAGAGCAGAAACTCACCTTGAACTTGAGAGCAAGAGGATAAGCATTTGTTTTTTATTGGGAGCAGAAAATGTGAATGAGATTTTTGAGGAACTGTTTGGAGTTCTTCTATTCTTTATCTACACTAGAATTTGCTCACAATGAGACATGGAGCACGTGAGAAGAAAACTTTCCAAGTTATGTATCAGGAAGACAAATTATGCATGTGTGATGGGTTTACTGGTGGGATGGAGAAGAGAAATGTTGCCCCATGGATGATCAACAGAAGTACTGAAGCATGAATAAACTCAGTACACACACATGATTATATCTTCTTCTGTTTCTCTCGGGGATATCAGCAAATTCCACCTGAAACATTGAGCCTATGTCAGCACAGAGTGAGAAAACATCTAGTAAATCAAAAGTTCCCAACTACAAATAAGAGTGCCAATTTCTTCGAATTGTTAGTTTGTAGTGCTATTTGTTGCTGGCGTAGTTTGCCCAAATGATCTCTAGGATGACAAGGGCATTGTGTTGCTGTTTACTTTTGGCAGGCCCAATTTCAATGCTATTACTGATCTAGATGATAACTCCCCCTGCAAAACAAAACGAAAGAACCCCAGACCAACCTATGCGATTCTGTAAGGAGAAGGTTATTTAAATAACAAAATTATAATAGCCCCTATGTGAAATGAAGGGAAAAAAATAACATAGCCTGAATTTCTTATTTTCTTGTCTTTTTGTGTGACTTAAGAGATTTTTCATGCAAACTGGATCTTTCTCATATAAACTGGATCATGGTCAGCTTTCTCAACAGTGTAGATGAGCAGTAATCTCATTGAGGCGATATCTGCAAGTTCATGAAACTGCTCATAAAGCTGCTTCTGGTTTTTTTGCATGTTTTTATCCTTGATATTGCTTGTTCCTGGTAGGGATGAAAAGCTTATTGGGTACGTTCAACTTCGTCTTATTGCCTACAGTAGTACTGGAAGGTGTTATATACTGGACACTTGCTTTGTTTTCCAGACCTGTTGTAATTTTGGGCTCTAGAAAATGAAACTTCTCTGTTTCCCACAGATTGAGACCTGCTTGTTTTTCCTACATGGCTTTCAGTTTGGCTATCTTCAAAAGCTCATCTGTCAGGAGAAAAGGAAGTGATGAGAAGGCAGACATTCACCAAATTGTTTAGGCAGTGCTTTCTAGCAGGATTAGGAGTACTTCTAGCAGAATTCTGTTTGATGTTTGTCTTGGGCCTCAGTTTGAGCTTATGCATTTTCTGTGACAGTAGTACTTCTTCACCTAGACTTCCTTATTAAAAGGGAGAGCATCCTGCACTCTTCCAGGGTCAGGCAGGACCTGAGACAAGTTCAGTTTTCTTGGAGAGAAGTCAGACATTCATCTACATGTTCCCTTTATACCCATTGGTTCAGGAGATCTTTCCTCTGGTCAGCTGGGAGGATGAAAAATCATTGCCAGTCTTAAATGGGTCTTGGCAGTTTTTGCAGCAAATATCCATGGCTTATGTTTAGTGCTGCTTTCCGACTTTCTGAGTCTTTCTCAGTTAGGAGAGACTGCCTGGGTCTCCTTGCGTTGACACCCTGATTGGTGAGGGGCTTGGAGGAGAATTTTTCAGCAGTCTGATGGGGTTATATAAAAACAAAAAAACTCTATAGCCTTGAATACAAAAAAAACTCTATAGCCTTGAATACTTGCTCATGGCTTTATTTCAGTGTTGCACTATATTACACAACAAGCAAAAACCATTTTGATTTCTGCTTCAGAAGTTGCAATTTCTGCTTTTAACATTACGTGCTTGAATTATAGCCTGGTTTATTTACCAGAAAACCAACCTCCAAAACAAACCAAGACATACACCAGCATGGCTGCTCAGTGTGATTAAATATAAGAACTAACATACTCTGCTGGACCAAATGTCCATCTAATCCAACATCTTGCCTTTATCAGTGTCTAGCAGCAGCAGCTGACTGAACAGTGTAGGAAATGGGTGCATTCTGTCAGCTGCTGAAATATTAGCAGTAGATTTCTGACAGACAGTTGTTTAGCTGCTGTCTGAGATGGGAGCTACATTTGGGCTATTGCACTGTGAATAGCAGCATCAAACTATTTATAGGTGAATTTGTTGCCTTTTTGAACTGATTTATAAATATCTGTGGCTTACTTAGTGTTTCACAGCAGCAAGTTCTGTGCAGTTTACCTGCATTTTCTGTGTGTGTGGTAGGTTGATGCAAGAAGAAAATCGTTTCATTTGTTTAAAACATACTCTTTTGTTGTCATTCCTCTCTGTACCATTTCTAGTTCTCGCCTTTTTGAGATGGAGCAGCCAGAATTATGTGCAGCGTGCATCACAGCAGAATGTTCCCTGCTTTCTCTCTGTTTTGTTTCTAATAACCTTCTGAGATTTTTCTCTGGCTTCTTGCTGCTGAGAGTTGAACTGTTTGCTTGCGATAATCTTGAAATCTTTTTTGTAAGTAGTCATGTCTAGTTTCAATTCATCGTTGTGTATTTATAGCTAGATTATTTTTTCCTCTGAGTGTATTATTTTGCACTTCTCGACCTGGGACAACAAAATGATAAATGAAAACCAGTCATTTGGTATTATCAGATCCCCTGTAACTCTCTGAAGTTTACTTTAATTACAACTATCTGAAATGATGGAAAGCATCACAATGTCTGCAACCTTCCTTTTTGCCAGATCAGTTAAAAGCAACTTCACAGACTTAACCCTGATCCTTGTGGTAACTTCCTTGCTCTTTGACTGTTTAGTGTTCTCTTTCTTTTTTAAAAAAATTCATTTTCTTTATTACTTTTGTGTAGGTCTTCTCATGGATTTTAAGGTGGTGTGAGGTATACAAATGGTTTGCTTCCTTTTGTTTGCGTTGCAATACGGTATATAAACCTTTTGGTATTTGAGATGTAGGTCTTCCAGCATCTCTTTTCATTTGCTTTGAAGTTGAATGTCCAAAAGCTTAATTTCATTTAGATTGCAATCTTCTATAAGAATACTTGGCAGAGAGTGTTCCTTAGAAATGTGGGGGGTTGTGTTGGGTTTTTTTTTCTTTGTGTGCGTGTGTGGTTTTGTTTTCTATGTTTTGGGTTTTTGTTTAAGTGACCATTGCTTTATAGTCTTAGTATCATGAATTATATCACCTTCAAAGGGTGATATAATTCATTCCTGCCTCTATAACTTGTTCCTAAATCCTGCCTCATCGCAGCCTCTTTTCTTCAGTTCTTTTCTCTTCCAGTTTGTGGAAGTCCTTGTCTTGCCTTTTTAACCAAGTCTGTGATGTTTTTACCATGATCAGCTGTGAGTTAATTTTTTTAATAGATACCAAGAATCCACTGCTCGTCTCATTTTGTTATCATGATAGAATTTTAATTTTTTAAATTTGATACTCTGGTTTGAAACTCAAAACTTCTCATCTAGCATAGATATCAATGAGTTTTAAGGCAGTTTGACTGTCAGGCAAATGGCAGGTGTTAACTTTCACAGGTTTGCTCCTTGTCTAACTAGAATATCTTAATTCGATTATGAGAGAAGTTTGTATTAATTAGTTGAACTCTTAGGACAGTGGGAACAGACACTTCTCAGAGAAGAAATATTGTTAGAAAGTAATGCTTCTTCTGAATATTATGCGTCTATATATATGAATATCTTTCCTTTGTTGCTCTAAGTACTGATTGGGTGTTAAATAATTAAACTCAAACAATAGTGTGTGAGTATTCATTCCTGTATCTGGGGGGTAGGAAGAAGGGCTACAACAGACACTTCTGTCCAGAAGACTCCTAGCCTGGAGGACAAGGAGACTAATGTGTCATGTAGGAACATGCAGATGTGACATCCGGACTGTAACTTGACAGAGGATATTCAAATGAACTAGTCCAGAGCTTGGCAACACATGACAGTGCCGATTTACCCGCTGTAGGAATTGCATCCTTTACTTCAGCTTTGCTCAGTGTGCATGGATTATACAAATTTTCAGATATCTAGATGGTTTAGATTATTGTTGGGGGAATCAATCCTCCTTCAACTTCTTGCTATTTGTAATTGCCTTTAGTAATTTGAATTACAGTTTTGCATTATTGTATTCGGAAGCTCTTAGCACTCTGTACTCTTGTGTGGGTGCATGCTTGCGATGCTTTGCAAGTTGTGGAAAAAAAATTTTTTTAGTAGGTTAGTATTAAGCTGTTGTGGAATTTGAACAGTCTCTAGTGTACTGTGTGACTGCAGCAGGAACTTAATAACTGCAACAAGTTTAATTCATAAAAATTATTGTTACCTTGAATGCTTGAGTAAGAACTTCGATGCAGATTTTTAAAAAGTAAGACTGACAGTTTTTGATGTCGTGAATGAGAAGACTGAGTAGTGTGTTTTGGTTTTGTAGCTCATGAAGTTAAGCAGCTGAAGCTTGCTTTGGTTGTTGGTCTCTAATTAGACAAACCATTCTTTTGTGTGTTAGTGAACAGACACTTCTAAAAACATACAAAGCCAAGAAATTAATACTTGTGTTGTTATAAATCAGGTATCATTATTTTGTATTTGGAAGATGAAACTTGTTAAGTGACTTGACAGAGGCAAGTCAAATGAACTAGTTCATAAGTTGGCAACACATGCTACTGCTGATCCCAGGGTCCTTTAATCTGTTCAGTAAACAAACATTGCTGTCCTCTTCAGAAACAAGTATTTCTTACCATTCTGCCATCTTCCAGGACTGGAGCCTGTAGTGTGTATGAAAGGATGATGTACAAGCCTCTTTCCCCACAGAACTTGTGCCAGATGTTATGTGCTTGGTAATGCAACTTGAGAAAATAGGGCTGAAATAATTGAAATTCTTACTCTTTCTCCAATAGATGATTTGAAAATAGGCGATTTGGCACAGGTTAAAATGATGAGAGGGACTATTACTCACTGGGAGTGACTTCTGAGATGTTAGATACCTCTGGTTTTAGAATTCTTTAAAATACTCATGTTTGTTTTTGGGAACTTAAATACCTTCTATCCCGAACAAGCACGTATTATTTTTGCAGCAGAGGGGATTGAAAAGGGTGTGGAGAGTGGTATCATCCTTCTTTTCCTTCTTTTTAGGGCATGTGTTTTTGAAACACGAGGGACTGAAACAAAACTTGTAATTTAGTTGAGGTATATTGTGCAGAAATTAGGAAACAGCTGCTAAGATCAGAAAACAAATCTGTAATGGAGAATAGAAAACAGGTCTTTCCAAGGTGTGTATATAAACTTGTTCTCACTTGTTCAGCTTTTTTGTGTAGGTTGTTGTCTAATAGTTCTTTAGGACTCTGTCATAAATGTTTTATGTATCAAGTGTTATCAGGGTTTCCATTGCAATGAGCTAGTTAAATCACTGTTTAAATAATTATATGTATTTTTTAAAAAGTTGTATATACTCTGGATTGTCTAGAAAAATCTTTTCTTTTTGAATTGATGTGAACTGTTCTCTGGAAGAAACAAACTGATTATTTTTTGGGAGTTTCGTTTCAATATTTTTTTGAGTGTGGTATTATATTTTTAAAGAAAAAGATACAGTCAAACGATTTTTGGTTCCAGTGTTCAGGTAAAGTTTGCATTTCTGTACTTACCTCTAAGTCTTAGTTGTTTGTAAAGGGGTTTTCGTGTGTTTATTTATTTGTTTAGTGCTGTATTCTGATACACGTTTGAAGCTTACCCCTTTTTGTTTGGCTTGGTGAAGATGAATTTTGAGAGTTCATCTATACCATAATTGATGCTGTTGTGTTTCCCCAGTAGTTTTGTGTCAGTCCCATGAGGCTGTGTTGCATCGAGTGGTTCACCCGAGTGTCATCCAGGGTAAAGCTATGAGAAAATGTGGGGTTTATCGCCCCATTATTCCATCTTGCCTGAATGAGAAAGTTCATGACTTATAGAGGCAAAACTCTTTGTCCTGAACCTGAGTGTTGCAAAGCTATAGGGTGGATTAGAAATCCTAAGAGCAGGAAAATACTGCATTAGGTAAAGTAAATGGTTCAAACCAGTTGTCAGAATAGGACTACCCTGGCAGAAGAATCAATATAATAATAATAATCAATAAAATCTATAAAAGAACTTCTGAGGTACTTGGGCCACAGCTTAACTGCACTTTTATTTAATAGTTTTGTATGAAAAGACACAGGAAAATAAGGAATTTGTGTTGAAAGAGAGGAATGTGTGAATATTCAACAGTATTGGACTTGTGTATCTGCTGAGAGAAAGGAAAAATCCGAATATTCACAGTGCTCAGCGGGAATCAGGAAGAGGAGATTTTCTTCCTCTTCGAGGTGTGCTGTGAAAACAGTGATGCAGCCTGGCAGACCAAGTCCTGTTGCATTCAAGGAACAAAAACAACAGCCGACAATGGCTCAGAAGCTGCAGGGTAGCTGGTGTAGTAAAGAAGGAAAAGAATTAGGGCCGAATCTTGCGCAGTAAATTGTGATGCTGTCGTCTTTTTAAATACAGTCATTACCGCTGAAGGAAGCAGAGAGAAAAAGCTGATGCTGGAACAATCTGGTAGTTAAATCTAAGGGAAATGGGGAGAAGGGGTAGACTCCTGCTCGTCTGCAGCAGCACTGCACACAGAGCCTACCTGATTTAGGCCTAGCGACAGTGCGTTGGAGGCCTTGGGAAGGCAGATAGCTCCGCCAGCGGGTTTTGTCAGTGTGACGTACTTGGGAGTGTGTACAGCCTGCATGCTAAACGCCAGTGCCTGCCTTTGACTTCCCTTCTCACAGTTCTAAGAATGTAATGAAATCCCTTCTCACTCACGCTTTTATTTTGGGATGGAGGGGGAGAGAAAGGAGCTTTCAATATTCTGGTTAGTTCAGAGTTTGAAACAAGCATGTTTTACCTAATTCTGTTTACTGGCTTTTTATTTAGGCTGTGTGTGGAACCTTTACATGCTCTATCATAATTTATCAGTACACAAAACTAGAAACTCATCGAAACCCTATTGATCCTTATCTAATTAATCTATACACAGGGAATACAGTACTTATTGTTAGAGTGTCTTAAGCTGGTCTTTTTCCCCTTTTAAAAATTTTTCTTTGCTGGTCTCTGTGCTCAGGAGATCAGGAATGTCAAAATGGTTTAATAAAATAATAGCTGGTGAAATTGAAATAAGTTTGGCTAAAAAGCGAATCAAATGCAAATATAGAGTGAGAATGGTTTTTACTGAATGCAAGGTGGCTGTACTTAGAACAGATGTTGTAGTCAAAAGGAGAGGAAAATGTGATACCTGTCTGGTAGCAGCAGAGGTCCCAGCCACCTTTTCAGAGTTCAGAGCACTCGACAATCAACAGAAGTCTGAGACTGTTTTACATAGAACTTTGTGAAATTAAATTCCCCATATTCTTTCTAGAAAAAAAATCACTTTTAGCAGGTGAGAAGCATTATCTTTTTCATCTTGTTTGTAAAATCTGAAGACAGATTAAGAAAGAAACAATTGTTCTTTTGATACTTTTTTCATGTGAACATCTGTTCACTAAAAACTCATTTTCATTTTGTCTTTTGGCAATTATTTAGAAGGCTAATATATTAGAGCAAGTGATCTGTAGTGTTGTAAAGGCAAGAATTTATGTATAGTTTCTCATTTTGAGTCATGTCGCCTCCTGTTAAAATGGAAGCTCTACATAAGATGAAACAAATGCCTATATTCTTATAAGTATTTTTCAGTACCATAAAGTACAGAATATCTAAAATGCTCAGTCCTGTACCAGTATAGCACACTGGAACTCTGTAACTGCTGAAGCAAGGAAGGTCTCCCTTCTACTGCCTAAGCTTGTGCATGACATTCCCCCGACCAATCTGTGAATCACTTCAACTTTTTGTGGAGCGTGACACCCCCTCGCCCACTATTCCCCCCAGAAAAACTGGGGACTGCTGGGGGTAGGACCTCACAGCTGGAAGAGAACATAAAGGAGAGTGCCTTGGTCAGCTAGATTAGCTGCCCGTGGGAGTGTTATTTAGCCTGCAGGCTAAATGAAAATAAAGAAACTGGAGGTAAAACTATAAACTTTGAGCAGAACTAGGCTTCCCTTAGATCTCTTGATGTACTGGTAGTCTAAACTTTCCTTGTGCATGCTTGGCAAACAGTCATTTATGTTTCATGGACACATTGAGACAAGAGTTTAGTGAAAGTACAGCATCTGATTTTGAAAGAACTTTATAAATACAGAACTATAGAAGATTACATGTTGTTTTAAAGTGCCCTGCCATATAATCACTAATCACAATACATCTGCATTTTTAAATGTTTGCTTGTTATTTCATGTGTATCTGGCTTCTGTCTGATATTTGTGGAACAGTAACATCAGTACTAATGTAGCTAATCTCCCTAAATCTTGCACTGAAAATCTCACTGCTGCTCCTTGTGATTCTCAGCCAGTGATATTTTAAACAGAAAGCCCTTGTGATTGCAGGGCTTGTCTTTTTTTCTTCATTGCAAATGCCTGTTAAATTTCTTTGTTCAGCAAATTATCACATTTTGCTTTTTTATTTCTTAATTTTAAAACGCATTGTGTAATTATGTCTATTTCCTCTCTGTTGCATACAAGTTGCCCTTCATCAAAATGCATTTAACACAGATTTATTCACTTAACCAACACTCCCTTTAAGTAGTTTTCACTATACTTTGTAAGCATGGAAATGCTGTATAGAAAATATTTATAAAGTAGAAGGAAATTCAGGGTCTTTAACTGGATCCCTGCTGTTCTGAAATCTCTTTGGAGAAAAAAAAAAAGAAGTCCAGACTCTTGGGATTCTGTATAAATGTACTATGAAGTCTTCTGTAATGTGGAATGATCTTCTAGAATATGTGTGCTCACTTTAAATAAATTAGTTCATATATTCATGTTGGATAGTCCTTTAAAAATATATAATCTTTCAGCTTAGTTCTTTCAGTTGTTTAGTCACAATATTTTGCTTTTCATCGAAATGCTAAATTTAAGAAGACTTTAATTGATTTGCAGTCAGTATGTGCTAACATGATACTGAAAGCTTGCTTTTACTTGCTTCTGTTTTGGACTTGTACTCTCACTGTTTTCTCTCTAAATTCTGGAAGAATGCTTTGAGTCATGTACACTTCATTTATCCTGCTTTACCTCTCCGAGAGCAGAATCTCTTCCATCTCCACTGAGGAGATGTGTGTGGTTTGCCTAATTTTAATCCTCATGTTTAGTGTTTTCTCTTCCCCCCCCCTTCACTTGTTTGGCATTTCCCCCTGCTGGCCGACTGCGGTAACAGCACCTCGTTCCCCGTGGAAATGGAAGGCCAAGGCTATCCTTGAATGTCACGGCTGTGTGGTTGAGGCTTTGGCTGCTCTTCTGACATTTTTTTGATGTCCTCTGAATGTGTCTGGCAGATAGATAAAATCCTGTGCAAACAGGATGTGCACCTACCTGAGGTTTTCTCCATCAGAACTGCAGTTGCACTTCAGTGGTAGTCAGAGGTACCTCTAGTTTTGCAATTCATGCCTGCAGTCTTGCAGCACTACCCAGATCATCTCCTTTTGTACTCTGGACCTCTTCCCAAAACTCTTAAGGCACTTCTGCCTCACTAATGCATCATTCCCACAAGCCAGTTCTTTCCAAGATAAAGTGGGTTACTAGAAGGGGGAAATGGGTTTGGCACTCAGTAAGAAATTTCTCCTCATGTTTAAAAGGATAAAACTAGAAATCAGAGATCCCTCCCTTCTTAATGGATTTTCGGGGGGAAATTACTTTATGAGGTACTGGGGTAGAGTTTTCTTAATTTTTTCTTGTTCCTTGCATCTTTGGTTGTTAAATCAATTACTAGGATTTACCATATGTGGTCTTTCTAGAAAGAGTCTTCCCTCCTTCTCTCAACTCCCTGTCCTCCCCTTTTTCCTAAGTGGTCCTCTGTCTCTGAAGTATGAAAGGAAGGCAGGGACTTTTCAGTGATTGGAATGAGAAATGTGCAACATGGGTTAAGAACAATAGAGGTTAATAAACTGATTTTGCTAGACATACTATTAAAAAAAAAGCAAAATGAAACCATAAAACACAAACATTCAAATAACTTCCCTTTGCATTTCTTACAGATTTTGAGACCAACAGGGGGCTCTTACAGCTAGGAGGGGACAGCTCCTGCTGTTTTCTGTTGAGCTTCCATCTTATTTTCCCTCCCAATGGTATATATACTTTGTAAATAACTTGAAAAGAATTCAAAAAGAAAAATTACAGTTTTCAAACTTAACAGATTAACTGACATATTTTTGAAGTTAAATTGTTAAACGTTTTCTTAGAAAAAAAAAAATTAAAAATTTCCCAAACAACCCATTTTTCCAGCAACTTTCTGTAATGTTGAATAATGCAGCAAAGAATTTTTAGAAATAAATGCCAAACTCTGCCTTCCACTGATTTGTATCTTCACATCATGTAAATACTTTAATTTTGCAAAAAATTCCTCAGCTCTCTGCTTCAAACATGAAACTTTGCTGTTGCACTGTTGGTAAAACATAAACTTATAGACCTTATTAGTACTGGGGATTCTCTTAGTGTGTATTTAGCTAAACAGTCCTTCTAAAAAGTAATTCACTGAAATAAAAGTCCAGGTCATACAACTTCTTTTACATAAGCAAGAATTTAGCCACACTGCATATAAGATGATTTCGTGTGTATCTAAAGCCTGGTGAATAGTAACTCACTGAGCAAAGTGAGGCGTAGTGGTTTCACAATACTGGAACTTCTGAATGCAACAGTGCTGTAAAACATCCCTGTACACTGGTGTCTGGGTAAAAAGAGAATTTTTTTGATGGTGATTTTGTGAACGTTAGGTTAGATGGGGAGACCTTGCTACCAAGTCAGAAAATAGATGCCAGGCTTACTAATGGTCATAGGTTAGAGAGGCTTTTCTGATTCAAGATACAGGCAAAGACTGTTCAAAGAAGAGGGGTTTGTGCATGGATAAAAGGTATAGAGCCACATATCTTGAATCTGCTCAGGTGAGAGAGATGATTCTGAGATTTTAAAACATGTTTGTGCTAATTTTCTACTAGGCCAAATGTAGTTTATCATTTTGCCAGAGAGTGTGATTTCATACCCCATCCCACCCCCAAGATGCTAGGAAAGACAGCGTTCAGGAAGAGTTACTGATGCCCAACGGAGCTGTAGTCATAGGACAAGAGCTAAGAGGGTAATCTTCAACTGTTCACGTGTGTTTGGTGTTATGGCAAGTTTTAGTTAATATTTTAAAAATCAGCTTATGAACTGGTTTTATCTTTACACTAGAGATGGTCTTTTAAACTGTAATGAGTCTTCTAGCTCATTTTCTGTGTGTTAAATATAGTACTGCTTCTGCAAAGACAAATGATGGTGTTGCACACTTCTATTTAAACTTAGTTTGATGGTTTTATGAAGTGTTTCAGAGAAGGTGAAGCAATCTATCCCCAAGTGAAGTCAAAATCAGGTGTCTTAAACTCCAATTAGCATTTGTTGCATGGCAAATCATAGCAGCAGAAGAACTTGGAGATAGAACTGAAGTTTGTAGTTTGAATCCTGTAAGTTGTCTACATGCATAAGCAGAAAATCCAGGCTTCTTGACCAGTTTAGGAGGAGTTATCTACCAGTATTGTGTGGGGATAGGGAAGGAGGCGGAGAGAGCAGTTGTACAGATGGACAAACTGGAAGGCATGGCTTGTACACTTCAGTGCAGTCTCAGTTACCTTGAGCAATCCTGTTGGTCCTTTTACCACCTGCTTGTATTGTTTTGCTGGGGCTGGCTGGGAATTCTCCCAGCTGCAGCACAACAGGAAAATCAGATTCTGTGTGCTGGCACAAAGGAGGCTTGCTTTTGTCATAGAAGCAATAGCACCAGCACTGCTAATGATAGTCACTGAAATGTGAACCTTATAATAATTTATTTTGAAATTGGTTTTATACCCTGTCTGGCCTGTGTTTGGTCTTCTTAAGACTGCAGAAATCTCTCCCTGTTAAGGAATAGGAGTTACTGACTTGAAAATCACAGTAAAGTATTTACTATGACTTGTTTTCTTAGAAGATAGTGATAGAGTGCTCCTCATATACAGGATGGTATTCAAATATAGGAAGGAGAGCTGTTGCTTTGAGGAGTTCACCTCTGAAAACAAAAATCCAGAGAAAAAACTGAATCCCTTCTGTGTGGTGTGTATTTTGCATGCAAAAAAAGAATTAATAATGCTTTACCCTCATGTTGTAGGGCAATTCTCTGAAATGTGAAAGAATATCAGTCTCACAATTGCCTGTGCACAGCAATTGGTCCTTTTTTTTTCCTGAGTTCATTCTGTGCACTGAATAAGACCAAGATCCTTTTGGCAAAAAGTAAAATATACATAATTAAATATTGTAATATGATATGAATGTATAGAGTCCCATGGTCTGACAGTAAATATTTGGTAGCTTCTAGAGTTAGGAAAAAGGCAAAGAAAAAATTGCTGAACATGGCATTTAATTCTTCCCAGTTTTTCCAAGTGACTCTCTGGTTACAGTAGCACAAACTTTATTGTATAACTTGAAGATAGTAATAAGTATCTAATTGTTATAATCAGACATCTTAATATACAGATAATTAGCATTTAAATAGTCTTAAGCCTTCAGGTGCTGTATGCTAAAATGTTTTCACCATCATGTGTTCTTCTGATGTCCTCAGGTGCTACCAAGCCTTAAACATAGGAGTTTTGAGATCTTAGTTTTCATAACAGTCCCATGAAATAAGTAATTATTCATCTTTTTTGAAAACTTCAGTAAAAAGCTTAAAGTTGATCTGCAGAATATGATTGTTTTGGTAATGATAGGTCTTTTTTCCTTGCATAAGTTGTATAAAATTCTTGAAAAGGTTAAGAGGCTTTTTCAGAGTTGGTATGGCTATTGCTACTGTAAGTATATGTATATATCAAACTGTTAGATATTATTAACATTGGTTTCTTAATAGTCAATCCCACTGAGAAAAATGCATTTCTAAAAGTGGTTTATTTGGTTAATTCTAATTTTAACTGAATTTTTGTTTTAGTTAGTGGTGAACGTAGGTAAGCATTTCTCAAGCTTTTCTTCTAATCATAGGTCATGTATATATTTTGGGAAGAAGACAATGCTCTTAATTTGACTCCCAGACCTGGGGTTTAAAACCTCCTGAAATATTGCAGAATATACTGTAGTAATCTGAGAGTTAACCTTGCAGGCTCCTACGTTGGACAGTTTACAGCATGTTTCTAGAGCCTTCAAAAGGCTGCCTCAGTAAATTGGATAGCTGAGATTCTATGATACATTTCTGCTATTGAAGTTTTTGTTAGAAATCCCTATATAATGCTAAACTCTTCAGACTCCTCTATTGATATGAGTGATTGTGAGCTGTCTAATCTTAACTTTCTAATGTGTTTTGTAGTGAGAATGAGAGAGGCAGTGTGAGTTTCTATATGTACTTTTGCTGTGAACAAGAAATAATCTCATTTCATCTACAGAGCAGACTTTATCCTTTTTTCATTAATACTATTCTGTGTTGGTTCCCAGTATCCACAAATTCAGGGAGTTGTCAAGAACCAAAGTTACAGGTTTAGTTGGTCATATGCTGTTCTCTACTATAAAAATGCTAAGAGCAGTTGAAAACTCAAATCTGTTTAAGATGCTTGGGTTTACCAATCTTGGGTATTTGTTCTTCATTTCTCTGTCTCAATTCTCTATTTAAGAAAACTTGTTTGTATCAGGAGCAAGTTTTTCTGTGGCTCTCCTTAGTGTGCTGCTTATGAAGAAACCAATTTTTTATTTGTCCTAGGGCTTAGATGTTGAGTTTAAAAAACCATGCAAACCAAAAGTTCAGAATGAAAAGAGATTCAACTGATACTTCATTCTTTGTGCTTGTCCTCTCTACTAAACAAGGTAGGGATGTTAGTAAAAATACTATACCTGCATGAGGGCAGAATTTTGTTTTGTCTTTGAATATTGTGACATTCAAAGATTAACCTGTTCTAAACACTTAAGAAAAAGCCTGTAGTAAGTTATGTACAGAAGAGGATGCAAATGTATTTCCATTCCATATATAGGTCCTCTCTAAGTGACTTCTCCAAGGCAACACAGTAGTTCACTTGGATAGTCACGATTAAACTCCTTGTGTTCTAAACTTTGTCCTTGGGAGCACCTGGGTTCTGAGTCTGGGGTTGCAGCAAGATGAAATGCAATCTGAAGGTTTGTAACTGTGCAGCTTTTTTCTGCACAGTTCCATCTTGATGGAGCTAGGGTCCTGCTATGGAGGCGAGTCTCTACGTAGGGGGAAAAAAGGAAGGAAGGAACAGTTGCTGTTATTTTTAAGTGACAGCTTTCTTGTCAGGTTGTGTGTACTTGTGCTACAAGTAAATTGGTATTTTTCTTTTTTAAAATAAAAATCATGCTTATTTATTCTAAGACTGCATTTGCAGATGTGTAGTACTGACTGTTTTGTTTAGCTTTCCAAAGTCAGTAATCTAGAGCAGTGAGATTTTTTTAATTACTATTTTTTTATTAATAGCATGTACATATAGTTGTAGTTGCTTGTTGAAGAGGGCACTTAGTGCTTGCATGATGAAAGGGCTTCCTCTGTAGATTTCTGGACCAGTTAAATGACTGATTGATAGTGGGAGGTGGAGGTGACAAGTAGGATTTTAATACCAAAAAGAAACAACTAGAGTTTGAGAATAATACCTGTTTCCTCAGCACCCTCAAAAATGAAGGTGTTTAAAATTCTGTAGTATCCAGAGAGAATGTACTTACTTTGAATATAACCTCAAAACAGTCCATACTTCCCAATTCATAACCTATCATGCTAGCAGCTGGATGTTATGTAAACTAACCTGAAATTGCTCTAAAATTAAACATAGTCTGTGATATTTTGTGGTTCAAAATGCACGGTAAAATTTGAGACTAGGAGGCTGACAATACTGTCGCTGCCAACAGTAGGTTGCCTGTTTTCTTTTCTGTTCTCAGTGGTCATCAGCACTCGGTTCTGCTGGTTAGTAAATGGAAACTCCTCCACTTGTGCTGGTCTCTAATGACTGAGAGATGATTTTAACTTTCTACTGGTGTATCTTTTTATAAGGCTGGGGCTTAAACTTCAGCTCTGTGATGACTTACGTATGGATGGAAGCATCTGCAAAGATCTTGTTAGCTGTGAAGTTAAAGCTTAAAACATGCTGATATACTAGTATTTTACTAGAAAATTGGGAGTATTTTGAAGGCTTTTTTTTAGCACCAGGCAAAGTAATTGAGCAAATGAGTTATCATTTATATTGTAACTATCTTTTTAGAACTCTGACTCATGAGTTTTTTATGATTCATGTGGTGATGTAAGAGGTATTACCTTGCTGTGCTACTGAATGTTCTGCCCATGACCCAGGCACAGTAACGGGCAGTGCCTTTCCTCGATGTCCGCACTTCATGTCCCACCGTATTGGCTTACACCACTGTTTGTTTCAGTCTCCAGTAGTACTCTGGGATTTGAGCTCTAGTGACTGTGCTGACCTACCACCTGCTCTACCATCTTTGGGTGTTGGTGCAACCTCTAGCAGAGCTGGCGGGCAAATGTCTAGGGTGGGTAACCTTGTCATGTTTAGCTGTGGCAACTGACAGAGCTTACAATATAGATCTTAATAAATGTGGTGGAGAGAAGGTCTTTCCCCAACAAGACGGGGACACTGGCCTTGCATCTAACTAGGAAAATTTGTACCTATAATTGCTTCTCCCCCTGGTGACAGTAATAGTTTGTATTTTAATCCAGATAGAAATTGTAGGTCTCCTTAGTTTTCCCTGCCAAATCAAACAGATTTTCTTTCAAAATGGTGTTTTATTGTTAGCTACAGCATTAAAAAAAAAAAAATTACAACCTCCCTGAAGAAAAAACAACCAAAACCCCCCTTCTAAAATCCCAACCCTTCCCTCTCCAACTTTTCAAATATTTGAATTCCATTTTTTTCATTTTAAACTCTAGTTAAAATATCTGTAATTATCTTTTTTTTGTTGTTGTTGTTTTTCTTTTGTAGGAGGGGGTAGAGAGCTGAAAGGGATAGCTTACTCAAAGCTGGTAAGTACTTCTTCCCAAGGCAAAAATGGTTTACCTAAGAATAGATGGTATGAAGAGCTGGCATCTATTCCTGGAAAAGTTTGATGGTTACTGAAACTGAAATTCTATCTATTCTTATATTCAGAAATTAGGTCTTAAAAAGTAAATGTTACTGATGGAAGCCTCAGTCTTATTAATAAAATCTCTGTAGGGCTGAGATTTGGGCCCAAGGGTCTGTAAGTACAATGGGCATTTAAATTAATCTGCTCAAAAATAATAATACTAAGTTGGGGTTTTTTTCTGTGTAATGTGAAAACCAAATTTATGTGAAGGCATTTTTGGCTCAGGAAGACTTCTCTCTAAAATTCTGAGTTATTTAGAGTCCTTCCATACACACAGAAGGCATTCATGGCTTTGTGTGTGTCCTACCTTTGTTTATATAAATATATATGCCTTGTCAGCTGTGTTTCTGGTGTAGCTTCCAAAATAGCCATAGTTTAAACAGTATTGTGATATTTTAGAGGTTCCCATGTATATTGTATTTAATTGATATAACAGAAGTGTGAACGCACTTACATGATTATTGTGGAGTTTAAGGTTTCATTCAGTCTTTGAATATTTAAATAGTCTGTACGCAGTGAATTGAGGCACTTATCTGAGTATGAAATTATAAGTCTGGAAGCAACCACTTAAGAAGTAAGTGATTATTGGTAATAAATGAATGCCAGCAAGAAATTGAATGGAGGACTGCTGCCTCCAATAGTTGAAATCCATCCAAAAATGCCTAATTTACCTCTTGCTCAGTGTTCTTTCTGGCTGAGACTTGGAAGTATGTCTGGATGTACAAGAGATGCATGCACTCCTGAATCCTATGCTTTCCTCTTGGAAATCACTGATTCTGGCATTGAGCAAGGCATTTGCTTGTTTTCCCTTAGAAGTAATGGGATGAAGCATTATTGCAGGCCAAGCCATATTTGCAATTTCAGTCATCTACAAGCTTTTTGTTTGAAATTATTCCGCTGCCATAGGAGTAAAGTGGAAAATGTATCATGTTCTATGATTGATCCAGAGATTGTTTTACACCTCTTTGAATGTGGTATTATAGGTAGTTTATAATGCCACTGAACTTAAGTTTTTAAATCTTCCCTTTAAGTTCAGTCTAAAAGAATAAAAAGTTAAAAAATACTGAAAGTGTTTGCACTTGCAAAATGTATGGCCACTTACGTAGTTTTGTGCCTTGTCTCGAAGGATGTATGAGCAATATTTAACCAGATGCCCTGATAGATATTTATAGGTATTATTCCGTGTAAACTGGAAAAATGCAGTTTAGGTTTTGCTGGAGTTAAGGAATGCTTCTTTTTGGGGGCGATTGTGTTTTTTGGTGGTTTAGGGGTGGTTTTTTTTTTTGTTTTAAACTGTATTTTTTTTTTAACATTGGGTAAGTGTGTAAGGTACTTTGGGGGAATTCTAGACAGGGATATCTGAATAGTTATTCTTGCTTGGGAAGGGAAGCTGCAAGTGCGTGTTCTAGAAAGGAACAATAGTATATATTTCATATTCATAACTTGGCAACTTGACCAAATTTTTAAATTAAATATATTTTTTCATGTTTATACTCCTATGAACATAGCTAGGCTGAGCAACTACTTTTTTTCTGCAAAGCAGTGTCACTTTTTTCTTGAACCTCTTAAAAATTAGGTTTGAAAAATCTTGCTAGCTGTCCAAGGCATAGATGCAATTAGCTTGGATTAGTTTTTATGAACCATCAATACTACAATTTCTATCTGTCAAATTAAGTTTTGCATTAAGAGAAGTTGCTCAATCTTTATATGTTCTTTTACAGAAATACTGTGTCATATTTACCATGAACATGTATTGGACTTTACAGCTACATATATTTAAATAATGGATATTTTTTGTATTCTCAGTTGAGATAACTGTTTTGCTGTTCTGCACTCAACTTTGAAGTTAGTCTGTAGCTACAGAGTGATACAAACTATTCATCATGTGTGCCTTCTGATTTGTTGAAGACACACTGAGAAGGAAACTGACCTTATCTGCCTGTATCTTTACCCTGAAACTGAATTTCCAAGGGTCAAAAAGACTTCTTGCCTCTGTAGTGGGTTCCAGTTTTCATTAACCAGTCTCCCACGTGGTTTTCTGAAGCATGGCTTCTTTTGAAACTGCAGTGGTAGGGACTTGAAGCATGCTATAATTGTTTTTGTCAGTGAGTGGAAGTAATAATCCGTGATTCTGTTTTCTCATTACTGTTTGTGGTAATAGGACAGGGAACTGTATGTAATTTCCATGTATCCCTTGATACAGATTACAATTTTATAGAGACTAGTGCTGCAAAGGCAGCTGTTTTCACTCATCTGTGTCACATGTGGGAGAGGCCCTTGCAGAAGGTCATTTCATGTGTTGACTAGAAAGTTTGGTCACACCTTTGTTATTTAAATAAGTAACTTTAAGCTAACAGGAGACAACACTGACAAAGAGCTTAAATATAATGCTTTTTAACCCCCCTTTATAGTCTTGTCTTTTTGTAACACATTGCTGTTTGAAAAGATAAATGATAAACAAACAAAACAAAACACACACCTTCAACCTTTCTATTTTCAGAAAATCACAAATTTGTCCACTACTTCAGTTTGCTGTAGTGAGACAACGTTAAAATAAAATTCTTTAACTTACGAGAATTCGTGTCTTTTTATAGCCTGCATGTCTAATCTAAGCTGTCAGGATCCTTTTGAAAACATTGTAGTCTCATTAGGAAGGCCTCTGAGTTGGCAACAATACCTGTGCAATGATTGTGAGCAATTTTCAAAAAATAAAAAAATAGGAACTATTTTAACACTGCAGCAATTCCTTAGTTGTGGTGTCTGGATGCAAAAGTGACTGGGAAAATTGCTATATAATGTTTTCCAGTGACTTTCATGTGTATGTATTTATAGATGTTTTTACACAGGTTCCACTATTATTTGACATATAGGAATCTTAATCCTGTTTCAGAAGCTGATACTTTTAACATATTTCTGAACAAAAATCTCTTGTCCGGCATTCAAGGCTTTTAGAAGTATGGCTGATAGTGCTTTTCTATATCAGAGATCAGGGGGATTAATTTGTTTGTAGTACAAGTGAAGATGGTAAACTTTATACTCATGATCTACAAGTAGATTTCCAAGATTAAAAAGATTTTAAAATTAATCTTTTTGAAATGTCTTGTGCTGCTTCATATCACTCTTCTGTTCCTTCAGAACAGATTTCAACTGAAATTACTAACTTGGCACAAACATTAGGCAGTGGATTATTAATATATTAATGTTGTTCTGTTAAATGACATGCACACTGTCCCATCTAAGAACAGCTCTATAGTATCATGGAAGTGTGTTAATGCAGTACATTCAATTTAACTGTTTATTGCTGTTGTAGAATTTTATTCTCCAAAATAAGTTTTAATCTACACAGATTTTAAAAACATTCTTGGTAGTTAAATTTTCTAACTTAATATGCAACTGCAATAGGATATTGGTAGGAAATAGCCGCCTGCAAACTAAGATAAGGGATAAGTATGTCAACTTTGGGATATGTGGGAAGTAACAAATTTGGCTAAATGACTCCAAGGCAGGCATTTTGTAGAGCCTGCAGATTTCTTATGTTCAAAAGACTTGACTGTGTCAGAAAAGCAGAAAGCTGTGTTTGAAAATAGTTCACTATTGAATTCCTGTTCTGTTATAATCTCCTTTTTTCAAATTGACTTTTCTCCTTCACTAACCAAAACAAAACCTTTATTTTTCTATAGGACTGGTGTTAAAGAGGAAACCAGAAACTAAAGGCACTGGAATCAGCAAAGACACTTCTAGAGAAAGTGGAGAAGGTAGAGAATGGAGCTGCAGACTCTACAGGAGGCTCTAAAAGTGGAAATTCAGGTTCACCAGGTAATTTATATTCTTTCTTGCTTTAGAGCAATAGCAGCATTAGTACAGCTGACAGTATTACTACTAATGGCAGCATTAAGCAATAGCACTACAACTATAGTAATAATTGTTTTATATAAGCTTGAATCTACTTCAGAATTTTATACTCTGCATTTTGACCTCACCACCTGTTGTTTTTTAGCAAATGTGAAAAATCTACATATCAAGCTGTGGGTGGGGGTTTGTTTTTTTAGTACTTTGTAGCAGTAATAAAAACATTCTGAAAACCGTGTTCAGCTACTTCTGTCTGGAAGGTTTTTCTGATGTTCTGAAGCCAACTGCAGTATTCAGTTGGCAATGGAGGAATATGGTGGAGGAACTTTGAAGTGAAATGTATATGGTGCTGCATCATTTAATCTGGTGCTTCTCTTCTGGAATGTCTTCTACTTTAGTAGCTTCTAAACTATATTTTTGATAACCAAAGTGTTGTAGTGCTTGGGCTTTCTAAATTTTTACATGTTGGGTTTTTTTACTAGTAACCTGTTCAATACTGTATAGCAGTAGGGTTGTGGTTTTTGTTACAATGTTTTCTTGCCATTTTGTTACAATGCCTATGAGGAACTATTAAAAATAATGATAATAAAATCCAATTTAGTAAACGTAGGAGAATATGCATATTAATTATTGGAAGAAAATTATTACAGCCGTAGACACAGACTAGCTGCCAACTTGAAATGTTAAGTTTAATGAGACCTTTTCTAAATGCAGTTCTCCAAGTATTTCTGAAGCTCTTCAGATATCTGAAACTCACAACTCTTACACAGTGGAGAAAAATATATGATAAGTTACATTGATCAGTGTAGTCCATCATATGAAATTTGGAAAAATGTTTCAAAATTACTTGGTGACTTGTCTAAAATGTGATCTGGATGGCTTGTTCTGTACTTGCTGCAATGATGAGCATATTGCAAGAACTTGAATGGGTGAATTAGTAAAATCAAGCTATGTCTGCCTTAACAAAATACAACTTAGAGCCAGAGAGGAAAACCTGAAAAAGCTAAAGATGGATTTCCAGAGCTACAGATGAGTATTTTGCTCTCCTCAGAAACTCCAAGGCCTTTGTATTCAAAAGTTCAATGAAGTTTTGCTATGGGGGTAAAGAAGTTCAGAAATTACTCATGGCATTTTTCTGCAGACATAGAAATGTTTAAGGCCAGTAAGTAATTTTTTCAAGTATAAACTACTGTAAAGCAATCAAAGTGTTAATCATGCTCATGTGCATATGGCAGGATTAACCTCTTGGTTGCACCTTCATTTCCCTTTATGCCCAAGTGAACCAAAAATTTTAAGATTGTGAATTTTGGGTAATCTTTAGCATCTGTTCATAATGACACTGCTGAACAGGGATGAAAACTGGAAATTGTCCAAAAAGACTTATTTAAAAACATCTTAAAGTTGGTGGGGTTTTTTACTTTGTTTGCTTTAACTTTGCCCAGTTGTCATTAAAAGTGAGCTCTGCACAAAAATCAACTTTAATTAAATTTGGTTTTAGTTGGTGAAACTAGAAAAACCATTATATCAGAAGGTTGTCTTTTTTAATTCAAGATGCTGTATATTTCTATAATTAAGACTAAAAAAAAGCCTATATGTTTACAGTGAAAAATAATACTTGCAACAAAATGTTGGGTGCTTCAGTAAAGGTTTTGTGTACCATGCTTGCGTGGTTATTGGTTGCCGGTATGCATACTGATAGAAATTAAACTGGTTGGGGCACAAAAAAGAAAAAGAAATCTTCAAATGAAATGCTTGAACTTTCTTGTATAGGTCTGAATTTTATAACCTAAAGAGATACAATATGTTCCTTCTTTTTACTCAGGATTTATGGAGAATGGTCTCTTGTCATCTTTTACTTTTCTACTATTTTTCTGAGGACTTTCTAATAAAACTTGCCAATGCTCACACAGTCATGGTTTGTTGCCCCATTGGAAGTGGTGAACAGGTGTCTGTGATGAGTATATGGAATTCAGCTCAGCACTGTAGCCAAACCCTCCCAGTTTCCTGATGCAGCGTGTTGCCTGTGACTGCTTACACTGTGGCTTACAAGGGATGCTCAGTATGATCGTGGTTTTGTTTGTAGAATAGCTCCTTAGGTTTTGCCTCTTCTGTTTCATTTCCAGAACTCTGTCTGAAGCTTTCATATGTTGCTTTGGCAAAGTGTATCTTAAACTACCCAGAGGACCCAAAAAAGGAGTTTAGTTGTTCAGAAAAAGCTACTTTTTTGGTTTACTTTCTATGATCAGAGAATTCACCATGAATGACATCTGAGCAGATCATTCAAGTACAACTTGAATATTCAAATGTCTTCCATGTCAAAGTTATATTGCTTGTCCTGAGAAGAAAAGCATCATCTAAGTAGTTCATTCTGCTACTGTGTTGACTTAATTAAGGTTATTTTGAAGCAGTCTGCTCTTCGTAGTTTTGATCACAAGAGGTGTTAAAGGACTTATATTTAGCTAATCTTACAGAAGGGTTGAGTTTCGTTGATGATTCCTCAAGCTGATGTGTAGAAGGAACCTAAAACATCCTTGTCCTTCTCTTATTTCATGGCAGAAAGACCAGTAGCTTTTAAAATACCTTAAATTTAGCTTATGTTTGAAGTCAGTACCAAAAAAATATTTTTTTTTTCCTTAGGATTGCATGACGTAGTACTGTGTTATCCAAAAATTTAGCAATATTTTATGAAGAGTTTGCAGTACTGACTGTATTGTCTTATGACTGTGTCTGCAGGAGCACTTTATATAAAAACTAACAGATTTGTTGCTTGTCAAGCTCCAGTGTGGCAGGAAGCACCGAGGAAAAATAAGCTAAGTGTGTTCCTGTGATACTGAATGGCAGCATGACGAAACAATAATATTCAGTGTAGATAAATGCCAAGTGATGCACTGGGGAAAAACAGGCCCAGTTTTACATCTGCAATAGCAGTCTGTGAACTGGCTGTTGGCACAGTGGAAGGAGTTTGTGCAGTACAGAGTACTTGAGTGTTGCATGTAGTTTTAAAGTTTGTCTCCAGATGATAGAGACAAGCTAGAGAATTATGGAAGAGTGCCAAGAGTAAGCAAAGCAATGGAATGATTCGTGCATGAGGAGTGTTTCAATCTGAAGAAGTGAGGACTGATGGGGGAATATGTGGTGTGGAAAAAATGTAAGAAGGAGCTGGACAGAGAAACTGCCATAGAATCATACAATGTCTCAAGTTGGAAGGGATCTGTAAGGATCATCAAGTCCAGGTTCCAACTCTTCTTGACTTAACTCAGCTCTGGTTTTCCATAATCGTATTAGTCCCTCACGCTTGCATTGTAAGGAAACAGATTCAAAAGAAAAAGGAGGTCATCCTTTTACATAAGAATCCTGTAATTTAGCTTGGGAACTTATTGTCACAGAATCTAGAATGTTTTCCTGGTTCAAAAAATAATTAAAGCATATCAATGAAAGAACTGTGTGTTAGTAGCTACTAAACCTAAGACATAATCTTTGAAGACATTAGAGATGTAAATTTCTACAAATTTACCAAAAAAGAGTATAGGAGTTTTTGGTTTGCGTTGTCCTCTTCATTCTGGGCTCTGGTTTTCTTTGGTAACTTTTTCCTTGTTTAGCAATAGACAGCATTCTTCTGCAGCTGCCTGAAGGAAGTGAGGGAGGAAGAATAGTGAATGGTAACAATCTGTCTGTTTTCCTTTGGATGTGGAGGGCATCTTTTCTACAATGATCTCAATCTCTCTCTGAGGGAGAAAAGTAGCAAAGATACTTCTGAACGTGGGTCTTCCATCTGGTACCAGCCAAGCCAACACACAGGCAGAGCTTTAGTACTTGAAACATTCTGCCCTTGAATATACAAACAGCTTTTGTGCCTGCAGCGGTTATCGTGGTTTGCGTTTCTTGTGACTGCAAGCAAAGAGGGCAGCAGTTCTAGAGGAGATACAGTGATTAGATTATCTTACCCAGCTGGCTTAAATTGTCTTTAAAAAGCATCACTTGTTCAAGAGCTGTTTAGGAGGAGCAAAAGTGATGACTTAATACAGTAGCTTTACTATATTAATAAGAATGGGTTTGGAAATGTTATAATACTGGACTCCAGGCTTTGCTATTGAATTGTTGTAAACTGAATATTTTGCTTTTACAAAGGTTCTTAAAAAATACTGAATTTTAAACTGTTCAACAAGATTCATAATGAGAATCTTCATTGTATTGTTGCATCTTTTTTCTTTCTAGAAACTGGTTGCCCAAATGAAGCAAGATCCACAGGTAACTATTTATGTTTGTATTGGATTATTCCCCTTAAAGATGCAGGAAATAATAGTGCATGAAACTTGAGGATTTTAGATATTTCTGGATCACCTTCTTCCTTGCTAACACAAGTGTTTAGAAGAAAACTTATGAACAAGTTTTTGAACAATGACTGTTGGATCGTTTAAAACAAAACCAAAATTCTTGCCATAATGGAGCCTTTTTCCTCATGCATATTCTTAATAGTCTGACTCAAGTGACTTTTCTGGGCTATGGTGCAGTTCAGATGTGCAGTAAGTTTCTGATTCTATTGGAAAATGCTCTCTATAAAACCTGCCATTATTAGCAATCATTTTTTTTCCTTTTTGGAGTATCAGAAGGTTCACAGTACAAGAAGACAGAGGATATTCTGTCCAAGAAATTTTGTCCAAACAATATAGCTTAAGGTTGTATTCAGATTGACTGTCTTGGGTACCTTACCAGCACTGTAGTGTCCATAGAATGAGCACTTGGCCTTGGGAAGTTTCAGAGCTACCCAAGCTGGATAACTGGACTCCTTGCATAGACAGCAGAAGTCATCCCTTTCGCAATGACTGTGTAAGGTTCCTGGGTTTTCTTGTATGAAAGTTAAACACTCCAGGATGCTGGATGGGGAGTTCTGTGGAGCCCTCAAACCAGTCTGAAATGTTGAGTAGAGGGACAAAGGCTGCTCACTTGAGGGTTGCTGTTGAGAGCTCCCATCCCCATACAGTAGTAAATGTCCTGTAATTTTCTGAATGTACATTTTTTTCTGAGCTCAGTGAAGTGAGAAGACAGCTTTTAATAACACTCAAGTAGTTAAACCCCTGACAGGGAGGGTTAAGCAGGGTGTATTGGAAAATCTGTTTTTTTGAACATTCTTATTCTGTTGGGATTTGGGTAAGATCTGCTGCTCTTACTCGCTGGTCAGGTCTGCTAACAATTAGTGTGCAGAGCAGTTCGCTTTCAGTTCATATTTGCTGAAAGTGAGGTCATGCAGCAAGCAGCCATGCAAAGTTCCTAGAGTCAGGAAAAGTAAATCTGGTTCCTGTTTCCAATGCTCTTAATGCATTTTTATCCTAGATTATTAAGTAGAATCTAAAAGAAGGGAAGTATCTGGTTTTGCTGGAATTGGAGACTATCTGCAAGCTGAGATCGAAATGCATTTCAAAATTTTATGGAGGAATATAAAAATAGGGAATATGCATGAAGTTCCTGTGATGATATTGGTCTTATGTTTTAATATTTCTGCTTAGCAGACTAAACCTGCATAATCTAGTATAAAAACTTTACAACATAAATGAGAACAAAAAAAGTGGGAAAGGAAAAAAATTAAGGAAAACCTGCTTCCCTGTCATGTTTCTGCAGAGCTTTGCAGGTTTTGAGCTAAGGACAGATGTTTCTTTAATTTCTTTTTATTTTAGTAGAAAAGAAAAAGTCCTGGTAAAAATTGTTTTCTGCCTGCATCTTTCTAGTGATGCTTATGGCTTTAAAATCTGAAACTTAGAAAAATGCTACTGTAAGCAAAGTGCTGATATGAATGATGTGCCAAGGCAAATGTAATTCTCTTTAGTACAGTCTAAGGCATAAATATACATGGAAATATGGACTTAGGTATGTTTGCCTTCAATTGATGTAAGTGTCAATTAAGATTGAATAGATATGTTTGATACTCTACACAGTTAAATGTAGATGTCTTTCCATAAGTAGCATAAGTGAGAATGTTTTAGATAACATACCATAGCGTGCTGTTATATACAGTATGATACTATTGTATTACATATTAACAAACATTTATTGTTTAATTTGTAAACTTGATGAAATGTACAAATGTGCTTTATAATGTGATAAGCACTAATGGATGTTTTAATGAAATCTTCTTTCCAAACTGGGCTATCTCTCTGAGTGCTAGAAAGGTCCTCTGATTATTGTTGCACTCAGCAACTTAAATAAGGCTTTGTTGAGCCGTTTGAATTTTATTGGCTGTACATCCAGAGGTGCTGTATTTATAGTACACTATGCAAAAACAAAAAACCCACCTTCCTGCTACTACTCTATGTTAACAAATGGAATATCTTTCTCACAGATATTTTTTCTTTCTAATCAGAACGCTGATTTGAAGAAACAGCTTCATGAACTTCAAGCCAAAATCACAGCTCTGAGTGAGAAACAGGTAGGGAAACAGAGATGTATTTTTAACACCGTGTTCCAAAGATGTCTCTTTTCCCAGCTTCCAAGACAGCTGCTAAATCTTTAAGTGCAAAAATAAGCGTGGGCAACCAGACATTTTTGATTTTTATTGGATTTCTCAACAAAGGATAGGATAGGTTTTTGTGAGTCTATCAAACAAGAAACTAGTTTATTGAGTGGAAGCTATAACAATTTTTCTTGTGTTGAAACTAATGTTTTATATTAAGGGAGATGGAAAAATGGATTAATTTTGCCACTTTCTTTATTATTATCTTGAAACTTCTTCTAAACTCTACCATTCTAGTTTAGGCTAATCTTTAGATTTTGACTTAGAACGTCCACACTGTGTATATGGGTGAGTAAGCTGGAATTTTTCTTAATGTCAAGAGCAATTAAATTTATGTCAGTTATGGGTACTTAATAGACAATTTGAAAATTGCAAGATGCTTTTACCATGATAAATTACGCCTCAATTGTCTTATGTTTGCCATTTGGTAGGAATTCTCTTTGACAGTTCTGAAATATAAGTAATAATTATAACTGAATGCTTAATAGAATGGTTGTTGGGCTTGAACATGGGCCTTATGAATAATGAGAAGAAAAATACGTAATACTGAGGTATCTACAAAACTTGTTCTCACTTTTGTTTTTAAAAAAATACAAGCAACACGTACACAAACCCCTCATACACCAAACCATCCCATCCCTAGTTAACTGACTTAAGCAGTCCCTTAATTGTATTGCTTAGTGTGTCAATAATGGAACCAAATTAGGTCAATAGATTAGACCTTTGAGGAGGGAAAAAATTTCAGAGCATAGGTAAAATGCATGAGTGTCACAACTAGATACTTCCATTCATCTGTTACTAGCTGCATGTGTTCTGTTTTGAGAATTACTCTCCCTAAGAAAATGGCCAGACAGTGATTAACATTTATCTAGAAATTTGGTTTACTGAAAAAGTTACAGTATGTTTTAATAGGGGAACAGTGAATCTAGGAAAAAACATGTAAGTATAATAAAGAAAATAATTTTTTAATGAGAACAGTAGTTCAACAAAAACAGGTTTTGCTGATGTGATAGCATGCCTCTCTTGAAGATGATTTATTCTCTAAAACCAGCATGAGCCTCTGCATGTGGCTATGTCTCACAGCAAGCTGTTTCAGGATTCTCTGGTAAGCTCTGGATGCCCATGGTAATTTCAAAATGAGCTTGTCTTGATGCCATGAAGCAAACTGTATTGACTGCCAGTTCACGTGATGAGCATGGACAGGCAGTGAGATACTGAGTGGAATGTAAGAAAGCAAGTACTTCCTACTGTAACTTTTAAACTTGTATTTATAAATCTCTAAAGTTATGTTACAGAATGGCCTATACTAACATGTATTTTAAATTACCCTTCACTAGAAATGGAGCTATATCTCTTCTATTGAATGCAAAGTACTAAAGCACACTTGTTCATGGGATGAACATGTTTCCATGTTTCCAAAAGACATTGAAAAATAAGTTTGACTTTACTTCTGTCACACAGTGAATGTAGTCAGTATGAAGTCACAGTAGTTTGCTTCTTTGTATTTTCATGAATTTGATTATTAGAACAACAGTGACCTTCTCTATGACTGTTGAAGTTTAAATATTTCGTTATCTATACCACTGGACTGCAGAGCTGCCAGTGTCCCAGATGATAATGCTGTTAAAGCAGTATGACTGCTAAAATGCAATGATCATGTTAAATATAAGTTCTGGGGAAAGAACCACAACTTCTCTATGCAGGGAAGTGCTCCCTCCCTCTTTATTTGCAGGAATCTGTTGTAGAGAAATCTGTGGCTTAGCAATGCAGTTGAGCAGCAGCTTAGAGACTACAACAAAGCTCTTTTTTCTGTTTTCACTTTCACTTCTCTTCAGGAAAAATCATTATTATAAATTACTTTATGGGTAGAATATTAGTCAACAATTTAATTTTTCCCAGCATGGAGAAATGTGCAGTTTTGCATAGTAAATATAACGGTTTACATCATGCAGTGCTTGTGTTAAGAAGGGGTGCAATGTGTAACCTGTAGTCTTGTTTAGAGCCAAGTAGTTTTGATGCCTGATACCCAGTGAATAAACACTGAAGGCCCAACTCCACTGTGGAAAGTTATAGGATGCATGATAGTCATTGTTTGATAAGCTTTTAATGAAGTTTGAGAAACTAAAGTGGCAGCCTGTGTGGTGTCCCTACTTGGAGACATGGAGCTGAGACCCTGGTGTTAGAGAGGCAGAATAATGAAATATTTCTGGCTTGTGAAATGTTATGTCACCCTAATGCATGCTTTTTCTTTGCTTTCTTATTTAATGAAGTTGGATGAAGACTTGTGCAAGAACCAAGTCAGCAGTAGGTTTAGCTAAAAGCTTTTAGTTGCTTTAGGACTTCCCTCCATTTCTGAAGCATTGTGAGAGTAGTGCCGACACTTGCTGCCAGTCGCTGCAGTGATTCATAGTGGCTTAGGTGTCTTGCTGAGAATTAATAATGACAGTTCTGTTCAGAAGTTTGTGAAATTGAGGAGATCTGGCAAAGTACAGAAAGAAAGGGAGTAGGCTCTACAGTGTGTAGGCTTAAACCTAGAATTGTTAGCTAATGCAGGGTTGAACTGTTACAGCATAAGGTATGTCATATATTCATATGTTTTTTGAAAATGTCAGAGGTGAAAATAAAGGCTTTGATTTGTTACACTTGAGAGACGATGGAGCAATGTATGCTGAGTGTGTTAACACTTGAAAGGGAAACTGCAAAAGGAAAAAACTTACTTGAAGGTAACTTGCATTTGAAGGGCAGTAAGCTTGAGTCCTTTAGACTAGCAGATTTCCCTCTGCTAGTCTCTTTGTGTTATTTTCACAGAGTTCTAAACTATGCTTACTTCTGTTTTAATCTGAGGACAATAAGGGGAATTCAGTTTAACAGCCTTGCTCCTCAGCTATAAATGTGAGAGCTGCAGTCTGGAAGCTCTGAATGCATTGGTTTTAAAAAGGGTTTCCTCTTTCTTTCCCCACCCTCCCCTTCAATAAAGAGAAGTCAAGAGTAACTTTTTTCAGGACAGTTGTAATTGCCAAATCTAAGCTTGGGTTGTAAATGTGAATTAATTCTGTTGCTTTGGAGCACTGTTTTTTATGGTGTTTTCACATCTTTGGAAGAAAGTCATAGTCAGCACTTTTCCCTTCACTTTAGATCCTATGACAGTGTCTTCTCTTGGCATTCTGATTTGTAGAATTTTACTTACAATTACTTATCACTACTCAGCTTTTGTCGGGGTTAAATACACTCTTTACAATAAAAAAACCCATAAAGAATGTATTTTTAAATTTTTCCATGAGGAAGTTTATCAGTGTATACTTTTTTTGGGGGGGTGGGGGAGAGGTGGGGTGGAAGTTGCTACCAGTGGCACTAGTGAAAGACTGAGGCAGAGCACGGCTAGCATAAAGTAGCAAGAGGGATGTAATCTTGAAGTAGTAGCTTTTCTTCTGCCTCTTTCCCCCCATAGTTAATTAAAAAAAAAAAGGATGTGAGCTGACGGATACATTATTGAGTATGTATCATAACAGTACTTTATTTAGAAGACAGGGAAGAGGTCATGTGGGCAGCAAAAAAATGTGGGTTTTTTTAGCAATATCGTGTCAGATATAGAGGAATTTCTAAATGTGTCCTTATCACAATCTGTTGGAAAAGTTAGAGCAATATTGTCTTAAATGTGAAAGAAAGCTTACACAAATAGTCATTTGACTCTATGATAACAGGGTGATGGTGATAAGCATGTACTAAAAAAATCACATGGCTCTTTCCCTTATATTTGAAGATAAAATGCGCATGTGTCTTCCTTTAGCTCCAGTGAAATTCATTGCATCTTCAAGAAAAATGTTGTGAAAACTAGACTTGTATTCTAATGTATTTCCTCTTGACATGGAAATAATAAAGTGGATTCCTTTATTATTTTGATTTCTGAAGAGCTGTATATATACAGGAAAAAGTAATCAAAAACAGTTGTCAGCATATACATGCTATATGGAGATACTTCTGGTTTTATTTCTTCACAGGGGAAAAACTTAAACATACTTTATTGTGAAGAGCGGTTGAAACTGTGGAATATAATTAGAAAAAATGCACACCATAAAAGCAAGTTTATCTCTATTATTTTGAATAGGTAAATCTAGTGAATTTTGCTTGTATTTAGAGTTTACAGCACATTGAGATAGGTGAGGTTATTCTAAGTCCTGGATGTTCAGGGTGACACTCCTTTTAACCTTGTCACTAAATAGCAAGTAATGTGAAAGGGGATTTGGGATAGATTTAAAAAAAGATAATTTACCCATGGTTTTGTATAGTTGAATAAATGTAAACATGTGGTTTAGATTGACAAAGGAAACTTGTTATTTAAGTTTTCAAAAACTGTCAGGAATAGCTTTTAAGCATTACTGTTGCTATATTTATTACAGGTACCATAACTGAGTAATGAAAAGATTGGTAATGTGCATAAATTCATCCTATGAGACTGTTCTTCTTGAGCAGTTGTCAATCATTGTAAAGGTGAATTTTTATGGAGGCTTTTTGAGCACATTATCAGAAAATTGTACCTGAAACATGTTCCATTGCATTCTGTAAAGAGAAGAAGCATTGTTCTGGTGAGAGGAAAGTAAGCTCAAGAAAGCTAGAGAGCAGGAGGGGAACTGGGTACAGTTAACTGAGTACAGGTAGGAAAGAGCATTTCATGCTTATGCATAAGAAGCTAGACGAGGTGTGCCGGTGCGTTGTAGATGTAACTGATGAACACCATCAGAACTTAGGACTCAGAATCTGGAAATAAATAATAGTTGCTACTTACTCCTCCCAGTTTTGTCTGGAGTTTCTGATACCTCCTTTCTCCAAGATTGATCAAGGGTGTATTAAAATGCCAGTTATTCTGTCAGCAATGGGTCAAGTCTGCAAATATGCCATATGAACATTTAGTTACTAATAACTTGAGGTAGGTAACGCTTAATTTCAGTTCCAGTTGTTTATCTGGAATTATACATATTACTAAACACTGGTCTTTTATAAGTAAATGGCATGAATGATAAACTAATTTCCATGTAACTGCAAGCATCCATTTATGCCAACTGTTTATAAAGCACTTGTAAAGCATAGGAAAAAAACCTGTTTGTAGAATCCTTCTTAGACAGTTTGAAGTAATCAGTCATTTTTTTCTGTCAAAAATAGACTGGTCTATCTGGACATAACGAGAAGTAAGTTAACTGCCTCAGTGAATTGTCAGATCCATTTGAACCCTCTGATTGGTGTGAACAGCACCTGTTTAGAGGTGAATATTTGAGAAATCTGCATAAGCTTACTATTTTTATCTTTGGTATTTATTTAATTTGCATCCAAATATTGTGTGAAAATGTGAATATAATGACTTCTCATTAAGCTATCATCTTCCATATTCTCAAGTTGTACTGGCTGAAGCAAATTTTGGATGTTGCACAGATGATTGTAGATAGGCAGAGTGCACGCATCTCTCCCTGCTGCCTCTTTTGCCCCAAACTCTCTCGCAAAACTGATGTTATAATAATTTGTATATGACTGAAATATTGCTAAGCTGTCTCAGACCTTTTATAAAGCTTAAATCATGATTAAACCCATACTGGCATGTAAACTTGGATTTCCCATTCTTCTCTTAATGTAACTCCACCTAGACTTCTCACTGTTGGTTTGTGAACTTAATTTTTGCATATCAATGTACATTAAAACCAGAGTAACTCAGTTTAGGAAATATGAGTGACCATTTCATGATGTCATTAAAAAGAAGAAAAACTCTCCACACTTCTCCCCTGCTACTCTTCCCTCAGCACTGATATTCTGCTTCAACTTTTAATTTTTGAGTTCATGCTGTATTTAAGCCAGATTTGGAGGCAGCTGGAGAACTTTTTTAATTGAACCTAGTTGGATACATCTTTCATCTTCATATAAGCCAGGGCATAACTCCAAAATAGCCTGCTCTGCTTGAGAATCAACACTGTAGATAGAAAATGGGCAATTAAACTACAGTATTTCCTTGAAAATCCCCTACTAATGGAGAGAGTTGGTTATTAGATGCTCCTGCATGTTTTGACTTGCTGGATAGCCTCACACATCAGTAGTTATTTCAAGGCCTTCTATTCCCTATTCCCTTTTATACTTGAAGGGAAGACAAGCGAAGCATTAGATGATGATGACTGGGATTTAGGTTGTTTAGTATAGCACCCTTAAATGCCTCTTAGTTGGATGCTGGGAAAAGGGATTAAATCTACTAATGAATTTTTATAAGTTAAAACAGATTAAAGTAGTTCATTCTGCTCTGTTCTGCATGCATCAGTGGAACAACCTCACAGCCACAGAAACAGTATTTTGATTTATTCCAAGTGTATCAGGGTTAGAAAAGGAATCAAATCCAGGGATCTGCTTTATCAGAGCCTTGTGGATCTTAGGTTGCTATTGGAATTGTTTGGTCCCCGGCTTTTCTGAAGTGTGTTGGATTTTGGAAGAGAAAAGAGAGAAAGACAGTATGTCCAATATTTAGAATACAAGCAAAAGGTTTGTCTTTGCTGTTTATTCTCTGCTGCCTGGTACTTGCTTTGAAAATAAGTCACTTCCTGAAATGGGGAGTTTTTTGTGCTATGAGTTACTGACTGTAGTACAGCTATGGGCTAAAATACTTTTATTAATAAGTATTATTTTATTTGTTGATATTACACCAAGAACAAGACTGACTCAGGTAGACAGGTAGGTGGTATATTCCAACATATGGGTCATGTGTTACACCCTCCTAAGGTATTGAGGAACCACTCAGTTCAACTCTTGGTGCGTAGGTTCGAAAAGGACCAAAAGGGGTGTCATAATGTTGCATTGCTTCTTTAGTGCTGGTTTGAAATTGTTTTCTGTTAATTGTACTGGCTTTTACAGGTGGACTAAGGGTCCTTTGTGATGGACAAATAAAGAGGAAATGCACCTTTCTGGAAGTGATTTAGAGAGATGACATATTAGGGAAGCATGAGTGGGCCAAATGCATGCACACTTTTTATAAAGTTTTTTTTGGGGTTCACTTTTCTAATTGAATGTTGTCTGTCATTATTACTCTCACTACGGATTTTTTCCCCCATTTTATTGTGGATATTGTGATAGGCTTGGGTTTTGAAGGGCTTAAAGAGTGAACAAACCTAAAGTATTAAAGGGTAAGAATGCCCTTCACAGAGTTTCATGAAGTCTCTGTGGTTTCTTTTCTATATTGTCACTGTTGGAGACAGGGAATGCAGTCTTCATGGAAAATCTTGATGTTCACTTAAGTGATCATCTGGTATACATTTTCTGTTCATGGAAATAATTAGGAGTGTATTATTTTCTTCAAATGTGGGCTAAGTCAATGTGAATTCACCTATTTCTGGTCATTCTACAGAGTCACTTTCTTTTAGTATTCTATTCACTTCTGAGTTAACTTTTCAAATACTTGTTCTGACCTTCAGAAACTCCTGAAAGTGTATAGTCTCTTTAGAGCAACTTTTCCCCTGCTGTTAGATTGCAAGTTAGCAGAGACACTTGACATAGCATCAGGGGAGATAGGTGGTGGCCAGACAAAATGTAGGTTTTCTTGGTGTGGTTTTGGTTTTGTTTTAATTAGGTCCATTATTCTTTGAGCTTCTCTTTATGTCCTTCTTTGTCCTAAGTTTGTCAAAACTGGTGGTGAAGTGCAAGGGGTCTTCTTCAACTTTCCCTACTAATTGTAATGTACTAGGTTGATTTAGGCAGTGGCAACTGCAGAATTCTGATGAAAATTTTGCTGAAATGAAGTCCGAATGTGGGGGATCAGTAGAGTGGTGGGGACACTACCAGGAGGCAATTCAGACAAGGGAACCTGATTTTTACCATTCTGTGTTGGCTTTTTGAAGGCAATTCACACTACTTACTATAAAAAACTACTATGAAGATTAGGCTTTAGTTCATTACTTATTTTCCCTACAGAGTTTATCTGATGTGTTCTATGAAAAAGAATTCTTGTTCTATTCTGTCTCTTTTTAATTCTAATTGTCTTCTTACAGTAGGCTTTTAAAAGCTAGCGGGGAGAAAGCCCTTGAGCTGTGATGAACGTATCTTCTTTGTCCTGTGAACTCCCTCCAAAGTTAGGTGAGGCAAGTTAGAAACAGTTAAGAAGTTATAATTACATTTTTTTCCCCCTGCTTTTTCTTTCTCAAGGTTTCCTCAGTAAAATGTTGGCAATGTGTCAGTAGTAAGTGGCCATTAGTGTGTTAAAGATTTGAACCCAGACTGCCTTGTGTAGCAAGGAGAAATGAGCCAGTTTTTTCCTTACTTAATAAGAAAAACCTCAGTGATTGTTTGTACTGTTTATAGAAGGCAGAACTTGTTTCTCTTATTTCTCCTTTAAAAAAAAAATTACATCGGAACTATAATACGTGATGTGAATTTTTGAGATATATGCTTTAGAGCTGCCTGATGTTCTGCAGAACAGTGAGTGACTATCCTTTTATTTTAGACTTCTGAAAATTTGAATACTTGGCAGTATTTAAGCCTGTGGAGTCTTGCTCCATATCCATTCACTCTCTTTATAAATTGCTTCATTTTCAGTCTAGTATGGCAGTTTTTCAGAGCAGCGGTTGGTTCTTTAGAGTTGTGGCCAGCCCAGAGTGGAGTGGAAGTGCGTGATTGTCAGCAGCTTTCTAGCATCAAAAGCTCTACACGCACCTTTGAGCTAGTAATAAATGCTTCAGCAACCAATTTGGACAAAATTAGGTTCTTGGGTTGTCCAGCTCATTCTGAATTTTGTCATATATCTCAAGAAACAGACGTATCCCATTCTCCAATTAAATAATTTGGGAAAAGCAGTTTACAGCATCCCAGTACACTAAGCTCTTAACGTTTGTCTGCTGGGCAATTAAAATTGTGTGGCCTAAAGGTACTGTTCACTCTTTGAAACTTGGAAACTTAGTATATATTAATATCCTTTAAGTATTCACTTAGACGTGACTATCACAAAATAGATTTGGAATTTATAACAGTTACAGAGAACTGATGAGAGACTCAGTAATTTCTCTTAAATTACTCTTAAATGCATTCAAGTAGTTGCATAGCTTTTTTTTCTGACAGTTTCAAGAATCAAGAATGAAATTTCTGCAAAGGTCTTAATTTTTGAGCAAAATACAATTTAGTTAAATGAGAAATGCAGATACTACAAATTCAGTTTTGATCTGTTAATGGAAAGATCTTCTGGATGGGGTTTTCAGTTACGAAATGTAGGTGTTATTATGAATTTGCAGATTGATTTGTCTTCTTGAATATCCTCTACAACCTTTTGTTTAGAGCTACGAGCATCTTCTGCTAACAGAAGCTTTGGGTCAGGCCTCCAGTGAGTGTCAATTCAGATTTCAAAATCTAATAAATCCTATGGCTAGAGTTCAGTAAGCATTGATATGAAGACATTTTTAATTATTAGCTTTTCATCTATTCTTCTTCGTAGACTAGCAATCTGAAGGCCCTTAAATCCCACTTACATGGAGAGGTATAGAGAGAAAACTTCAAGAACCCGCAGAAATTGACACTTAGAACGCAAGCATCTCTAGGTGCTGCAAGAAGTCAAGCAGTCTCACCAGCAGACAAGCAAAATGGTCTGTTGGGCAAACTAGCTTGCTAGCTGGATGGATCTGCAAACAGGATTTTTTTGTGGTTACCAAAAATTGCTAGGTGTAATATTAGTCATAAAACCAGAATACTTGTAAGAGAGGAAATAAATAGCCAAACATTTTTGGAAACAGCTGTGCTACCTGGGTGTACCTTACTGATGCTCTACAATGCATTTTCCTGGATAAACCAGGTACGAACACAGCTAATGGTTTTGTGATGTCTTTGTAGTAAATGCCAAATGCATTGCTTTTATTGTTTGCAGTAGGAAGGTGCATTATGGTAGTAGAACAATGTGTCAGGTTCTGTATCCCTAAACCTTCATTTTTCTTTTGAGAATGCTGGCAATAATCAAAGTGTTATGTAGGACAACCCTGCAGCAGCAGTGTGGCACTATATGGGGCATTAATAAAAGCATACTTGTTTATGGTAACATCACCTTGGCCTGCAATATGGCAGTGGTAGGTTTAAATCCATATATGATATGCTGGGGTTTATATTTGAATAGCAAGAGACAGTTCCTGTCCTAATGCTCAAAAACAAAGTTTCCAACTTGAAATTCTGCATTTCTTTTATTCTGCTTTTTAGTTTTGAATAAAAATGCCACCTTTAAACTAAATTCCTTTAGAACAAGAGTTAGTATTTAATAAGCTTGTACATCCCCTATGATAGTCAGGTGTGCTCTCAAAGCACTGGTGCTACTGCACAGTGCATATGAAGTCATTTAGGTAGCACTATAAAGGATAAATAAACAGGTTTTGCCCTTTCCTCTTTCTTTATCCAGCTTATCTCTTTTTGCTGTATTAAGTGATGTAAACACTTCATTCCATCATTTCATAATGGATTTTACATAATTTGGTTTTAGGTATGTGGAACTAAACTTGATGTACTTCTGAGAATAATCTTTGTGGGTTCCCAGTTATTCAAAAGTTGCTTGAATGAAAATCGCTGATCATTTGAAGCTTTGCAGTTGATAGGATCTCCCTCACCTTCACAGTTCACTTAATTATCTTGAATGCTGTCTGCTTTGCTAGCTTTTAAATTTCTCCATTCAGGAAAGTGTGTTTTAAACACCATGGGTGTTATGGCATTTAGCAGATAGTTAGCTTCCCTTCTGACCTCTCCTGAGTTAGCAGGAGACCACTTAACTGACACACATACAGTCATTTTGAGCCTTAGCTTTCAAAAATATTTTAGTGGGTCAGATGTCTCCAAAATTTCATTACATTCTTTATTTGCCTTTAAAATATTAATGATCAGCTCTTGCAATATGCTGATTAGGACTAGAAAATGCTGAGACAAAAAGCTCTTCTTAATGCTGATGGTCTTAGAGGTTTTTCTGTGTTCAGTTACATGTATGAACCCATATTAAATATTCTAAGATCTTTTTAGTTTAAGTCCCTTCCTTGAAAAGGCAAGGTTTGACTTATTGGTTACACAATGTCTCATAAACTTCTCCGTGAGAAGAGGAATGCTTTGTTGATTAAAAATTTACCCCACTTTGAGGCATGTGGCAGTGGTATTTTCTTGTTTGTTTGGGGGTTTTTATTACAATTATACCCACAGCCCACAGGATAGAGTGTCTGTGCTCTCTTGAACCGGTTGTGATAGCCAGTAAATCTCAGAAAACAAATCCCTTGCCCCCTCCCTCCCCACTTTGAAAATTAATTGTATAAATTTCTATAAAGTTAAATTTTCTGCTAACAGTGTCTAATACTAGCATCCCATTCTAAGGCCATGCAGAAATGCTGGATCCTGTAATAATCCTTGGCTCACTTGGTAAACCCTACACTAAGACTTGGTAGCATTACTGCTGTGTTAGGCTGAAAGATTAATCCAATTAGCTTGGACCAGAACAGCGGCAGGAGTGTGTCTGAACCAAAAGTGATGAAGGCAGGACTGCAGAGGCCCTGTTAGCAGCCAGCTTTGAGGAGAAAGTTGGCACTAAGCTTGGGGTCTTTTTTCTTATCAGTGGGTTTGTGTATTGGGGTGTTGTCTGGACAGGTATGTGTTTGAAGGTTTTGTAGGAGCTTGGCCTATTCTCACATGGTCTTTGTCTGCCTTACTGGTGGTCGGTGGGCAGCGTTTTTATCTCTGGCTGTAGCTTCCTCTCTGTTATTGAAGAAATCATGACATAAGGTGCTGATGGATGCCAAAAGAGAAAGTTTTGCCTCTGGTGCTTGAGTTCAGATTGTAAGTGCAGTTGTACCCAAATGCACTCTCAGCCCTTCAGAACAGTTGCCATTCTGCTTGCCTGTCCAGTCTCTATTTGCTCGGTGTTTCCCAGTGTCCATTTCTGCTTTCATACCTGTATTTAAGGGGAACTGTCCAGCTGTACCACATGTTTACCTCATTCCTGCTTGGACTATTCCTATTCACTGCAGGTGAAGCCCTTTTTGCAGCCCACTTACAATTTCTGGAAGTCAGCAAAGAGGAGAGTCTTTGGACAGGGAGGGATGCATCACCTGAAAGGATGATGCAGCTTGTGCATACCCTCTTTGCACTGACGTATGCTGTGGTCGTTATGAACGACTCAAGAACCCCAAAAATTAGATCGATAAGTTTATTACAGTAAGCAGCTGCCCGCTGTGCCCAAGATGAACCTGAGTCCCACGTGGCTCGTCAGAACCCAAACAAAGTAATGCACCTGCCCCTACCTCCCACAGCACTGCACCACACCACCACCAAAAAGTCCCCCGACCCCCTCAGGGCCCCCCTTTATACCCTTGAAGGGGATTAGGAACGCACCAATCCCTGCACTCGCTCTGGGGGCCCCCATTGGTCCGTTTCTCGGCCCCTGATTGGTCCATAACGAGGGTCCTTCCCGACCAATCATTCTTGGGCAGCGTGTCCCCCTGGTTGTGCTCGGTACGCTGGCACGGGCCGGGCAGCTCTGGAAGCTTCCATCGCCGAGCCTCGAGGTCCAGTCACCTCGTCCTCCAAGCGATGGGCTCCCAATTTACCCCCTTCCGTGCACCATCCCAAACACCAATAACTTTGAATCACAGCAACTGGTTTGCAATATTAAATCGTCCATAACATGGTGGTTTTACAACTGGGAAATGGCTCCAAAGTAGGCCTTGCTTTCGGTGTGCTGGGAAAGATGTGAAGATGTTGGGTAGCAAATGTAGTACCATAAGAAATAAAAATAGTGTATTATAAGGCCTCAGGTAATGTAACATTTGTATTTAAACTGCTTTGGTAGGGAGCCCAATTAAGTTCTATAGAAAACAAAGTAATGAGAAAGTATCCTTAAATGCATTCTTTTTTCCACACTGCATTCTGTTACCTTGCCTGCCCTAAAACATGCAGACTGTTTTGAAATCTTTTATTTTGTGGGGCTGAGTGCATTTCCATAAATCATTTAATTGATGTGTGGCATATAAGGTATAGAAAGAGTTACTCTCTCTGTTGCCCATTACAGAACATAAATGTTTCTTAAAGAAGCTTTTTGACTTTTTATTTTTGTAAAAGGCCTTGGGTAACTCAGACTGGAGAAGTACCTGCTTTTTAAAATAAATGCTTGACTTACACAGAAAATACCCCCCTGCTTTTTAAAAATTGCTATTTTCTTTGTCTTTTCCTAATGGTCCTTGAAAGACTGTAAGCAGGTTGCTGAGAAATACCTGTTTAAGAGCATCCTGTAGTTGGGCTGATAACACTTGGTAGTGTCATTATGTGGAGTTACTGAAGCACTGTGCAGAAATGAGGAAAGTCAGATTGCACTTCTTTACGTTGCCTTCCTCTGGAGCCAGTGGTTCCAGAACCGTGCTTCCAAGGCATCAAATTCACTGTATTTCAAAGATAAAACTGAGTTAGTATCCCATACCTTATAATTCTGTAGGTTGTGATTATGTGACCACTTTGATTATGCTTCAGATTAGACAGCTACTGTGAGAGCTGTGACCTGTCCTCCTACCTGGTCTAGCTGCTGATGCCCCTCTTGTGCTGGAACTAGTGCTCGTGTTGCTGTGCAGTGACTGGAGTCAAAAAGTTGTCTGGCTGAAGACTACTTCCGAGATGTGCCATTTTTTGAACGTGTTCCATTTTGCTCACCTGGCTTGTGTGCAGTTGAATGACTGCAGCTTTTGGCATAAGGGAAGTAGCAGAAAGGAAGGACTGAAACAAAGGAAGGGTGAAACAATTTTCATTTGGTAACTCTGTATTTATCCTGGACCAAACAGCTGTGTAATCACAGCTTTGAACCTAGTCTGTGGCTTGGTAGTCTCCCTTTTCCAGGGATGCAGATCCAATAAACGTACCTGCAGCTCCTAAATGGCAGAAGGGAAGGTAGGCTGTGTCTCTCCTGTTTCTTCCACTGGAACAGCTGGTCCACACAGTAGCCCTATGCATGAAGCAGGCACAACAGTGGCAGTGCACCCAAATGACTGGGACTGAAGTATAGTGGATGGAGATTGTTACAGATGCACACGGAAACTTTCTGTTGAAGCTTTGCATTTTGTTTGTCAAAACTGATACTATTTTCAGTATTACCTAACAGTACAAGTATGAAGATGAAGTACAAAAAGAAATCCAAAATAGTTCTTGAGTGATCTTTGAAGAACTGAATTCCTGTAACTTGAGTTGCATATAGGAAGAACAGCTGAGAAGACTTTTTGGAAGCTGACAGGAGAGCAACCTGGTTTCTTACAGCATTATGATTTTTGTTAAGCAAATTTCAAACCAAATTAGTTGGAGACAAAACTTTTAAATTCTGCTTGAGAGTTTATGTTGCAAATCCTGAGGGTTTATATAGATCATGTATAGTAGGTCCAAGCAGGAAGCAATGAGGTATCTGAAATCTTACACAAAGTCCTTTTTATTACTTTATCTCTGGCTTTGAGTAAAACAATTTATGGACAACAGAAAATCAGACCTAAATGGTAGTCCACTGTGGCTATCCTCACTCCTGCTGCCCAGTTATAAAAAAAGAGGAAGCTGGTAAATTCTGTCTAGGAGGGTGTGAGTTTTTTCATCAGTTGCTTTTGTTTTCAGTGGTCTTACACAGCCATAGCTACAGTGAGAATTTGTCCTGTACTTGGAGCTTGGTTAAAAATTGTTGGGTTGTTTTTTATGCGTGAATTGGAATAGAAATAAGGGGGGGGGGGGGGGGGGGGTGTCGTGTAGGGTCNAGTTCTTCAGAGTTGATTCAGCTTAAATAATAATAAAGCTATTTGTTTGGGACATCTGGGTTGTATTGGTTTTGCATGGCAAGGTTTTGGTAGCAGGGAGGCTACAGGGGTGGTTTCTCTGAGCTTCCACTGGAAGCTTCCCCTATGTCAGACAAAACAATTCCAGCCAGCTCCAAGATGGGTCTGCCATTGGCTGAGACTGAATCCATCAGCGATGGTAGTAGTGCTTCTGAATTAACACATTTAGGAAGGAAAAATAAAGTTGTTGTGCAGAGGAAGATAGCAGCCAGAAAAGGGAGGAGTGCGAATGTGTGAGAGAAGTAGCTCTGCAGACACCAAAGTCAGTGAAGAAGGAAGGGCAGAAGATGCTCCAGGTGCTGGAGCAAACATTCCCTTGCAGTCTGTGGTGCAGACCGTGGTGAGTCAGGCTATGCCTCTGCAGCCCATGGAGGTGTCCAGTGGAGCAGAGATCCACCTGCAACCTGTGGAGAAGCCCACATCAGAGCAAGTGGAGGCCCAAAAGAAGGCTGTGACCCTGTGAGAAGCCCTTGCTGGACCCTGGAGAAGCCCTGTATACAGGCAGGACCTGTGTACCTGAGGAGAAGGATGCCCACGCTGGAGCAGATTTGTGGTTAGGACTTGTGACCCCAGGGGAAGCTATGTGGGAGCAGTGCATTCCTGAAGAATTGCAATAGAAAGGGACCTATTCTCAACAGTTTGTGATGCACTGTAGGAAGGACTTGCATTGGAGAAGTTTGTGAAACTGTGTCCTATGGAAGGGACCCCACACTGGAGCAGGAGAAGGAGTCCTCCCCCAGGGGAGGAAACAGCGGCAGAAACTGCATGTGATGGACTGACCATAAACCCCATTCCTGTCTCCCTGTGCCTCAAGGCAGGAGAAAATAGAGAATCAGGAATAAAATTAAGTCTGGGAAAGAGGAAGGGGTGGGGGACAGTGTTTTTAAGATTTGATTTTGCTTTTCATTATCCTTCTCTGATTTCATTGGTAGTAAATTAAATTTAATTTCTTTAAGTCGAGTCAATTTTACCCCTGACAGTAACTGGTGAGTGATCTCTCCCTGTCCTTATCTTGACCCACAAAACTTTCTTTATATTTTCTCTCTCCCCTGTCCAGTTGACCAGGGGATTGACAGAGCAGCTTTGGTGGGCACCTGGTGTCCAGCCAAAGTCAAACCACCACAGGGGAGATGACTTTGGTGATTTTTTTAAACTTTAAGTAGTGATCGAGCTACTGAAGAAGACAGCTTTTCTGCACTCATGTTTCAAAGTATAGCTGAGTCTAACAGAAAGCTAGAAGTATGACTTACCAAAATCATTTTCAGAATCAAGAATTCTAGATGGTTAACTTCAGTCCAGTGTTGTAGGGCATCATTTTAGACTAATATGTTGCAGTTATTCTTAGGACATTTATCACTTGATCATTTTAAAAAATGCTCAAGAAACTCGAAGAATGTTAAAGCATGAGAATATGGGCATTCTGATTTAATTAAAAATTACCCTTTGGGGCAGGCACTTAGAAGAGGTCTTCTGCTTTTTCCAAGCAGGGCAGTTTCTGAGTTTTCTGCTCCTCTGCCCCATGCAAATTCTGCATCATAATTGCTTTAAGCGGTAGCAGAGTGTGGGTAAGGAGGAAAGACATCTGTGAAACTTTACCATGCTGTGTGCTGATGCAGTCTGGTTGTTCCTGGACAAACCAGCAGCCAGGTCTGCAAGGAAAGAATTGTATATTACAAAGACTAACATAATGGTGCTTAAAAACAGTCAAAAAACTTCTTCCCAACCTCCCAAGCTACCACAACCACCACAATGAAAAAAGAAATTTGAAGAAAATTCTCTTCCTATTGTCAAACAGTCTAGATACCACAAACTGGATCATCTCAGAGATGCTCATTATGTGGGGGTAGGCTTTGTTACATCCTTTGACCCTGGCTTTCATTCGTTCTATTTTGCCCTCCTCAAAGTGCACTGTTAATAGAGCACATAGTTTGACTCTGGAGACACAAACTCCTGTAGGATGCTTCTTGGAAGTGAGTTATGCCTCAGTGGTAAGAAATAAGATTGTTATGAGACAAAGTGAAAAAGATGGGGAAGTTCAGGCTTGGGGTATACTCAAGAGTGTATAATGCAAGTTTTGTTCTTGTAATGTTCGTTCCGGGCTGATACCAAAATTGGTGTTTTCAAGGGGTAAGATGAAATCTGTAGGTACAAAGGGAGCTACAGAGACAACCGCCTGCTCAAAGCACATACGTACTTCATGAATACAGAATGATACCACCCTCCCAAAAGGACTGATTGACTGGGCTTGCATTATTTGAATGGAAGTACAAGTTGTTTTCCCATTTGTATTATTTAGTATCCCTGTCTGATCTCAGTGCATGTGCCATCAGTCTTCATATGTTCACTTGTATATTTGACAATTTATTTTCCTGGGATGGAAAACCCCCTCCATTGCAGCATTTTAGGAAGATGTTTTGAAAACACTGGTGTTTTTTTTCTAAAACTTTTCCTGGACATTAACATTGCTGCAGCTCTGCTGGCACTAACACCAAAAGGAGGGGTGCTGTATGCAAATATTTTTTTGTTACTGCATTGTCTGCTAACTTAATGTGAAAGTAAGCAACCAATGCCTCTCTCCTGTGCATCCAACCTTTATTAAATGCAGTAGATCTGAACAGGCGCTATGACAAGGAGATAAATGTTTTCCTTTGTCCATCTGCAACGTCTTATTCCAGTCTGAAAAGAGTCTTAAACTGAGTGTTCCATTGTTAGTGTTTCAGATGGGATCTTTCTTACTCAGGTATAGTCTAGAGCTGCTGCTAAACTCTTGTATTTATTTTTTTTAATTAGTGTTGTTTTATGAGAACGTGAGGAGTGAGAAGCTTACTGCGTTTTCCCCTGAATGTCAGCTCAGTTGATTCTCTGTATACATGTAAAAGATCATTCTAGAGCCAGCTCTGTCCCTTACAAAGTTAATTAACCCCCCTGCTGTGGGCCTAGATATGTGCTCTTGCTGTTCAGTGAGGTGTGTGAATTGACTGCAGAACACAGAGTCTTGTGCAGCCTGTACAGAAGGGGAGAGCCTCCAAGAAACACATGGAAGATGATGGGGTAGCATGTGGCTTCATAATCCGTCATGCTGAATACTAGAAAAGCTTGCAGAAATTGGGGATTTTAGATAAAATAAGAAACTACAGAAAGGCACAGCTTACCACTGTATGTAATAACTACTCAGTTTTTAAGCTGTACCTTTAGGAACAAACAATAATAGATGAAAACTTCAATAACCTAGAAATGTTCTTCAGTATTTCAAGCTTTTGAAACTCTCTAGTAACTACATAATCTCATACAAGTACCTGTTAAAGGACTGACTTGTGCTCTTAAAATACAGATGTATGCCATCCTAGAGGAAGATGAGATGCAAACCTTGGGAAATCAGTAAAAACAGTAGCAGTGCTGCTTCTGTTTAATGAAGTTTAATGAAAGAAATAAAATAATTCTTCTGGTGTGTGTTCTTATTGCAGAATTAACCCAGTCAGTTCTCAGGAGTTTTCACAGTCATATTTCTATAAAAACTTCTATACAAATGCACACACCAAACTTTCACTGAATTTGGCATGCTTTGAAATTCACCTTAGCTGCTGCAGCAGAGTCTCCATTAAGTATCCGACAGTATTTTCTTTGACTCATCTTTTTTACTGACCACTTTTAAATAACATAGTAGTCTATTGAGATAGATTTTTAATGGCTTTTTGTAGCTGTAGTTTGTGTATCTGGAAGAGTAGGCAAATTCTAAAAGTGGGAAGGACATACCACTTACTGTATAAAACACAAAAGCAAGCTGTGTTAGGGCCTGAAATCCTCTCAGCAAATAGTAGGTACTTTGTTACCTGTGAGAAGACAGTAACTGGGATATAGCAAGAGTATCCCTACTCCCATCAGCTGGAATTTGCATGCCAGTCAGACTAGCAAACTGCAGCATTAATATTCAACGTGCTTATCTCACCTTCAGGGATGTGGTGGTGTGGAAATTAAAGGCTTTCTTCTGTCCAGCTTGAAGTGTGAATTTTAGCCTTGTTTCAAATTTCCACCAAGCCTTTCCTTTTGGTCTCTGCTGTGTTGATAGTGGCATTACTTGCACATTCATGCTGGGCCAGCTGTGGCTGCTGATTGTTTTGGTTCCTGTGTGTGACATTGACTATGGAGGCTGTCCTTCTCTAACAGGGTTGGTCCTTGCATGTAAACATTTATTCTGAGTCCTATTACCTTCCACACACATACATTTTATGTGACATAATTTAATTCCTGACTATGTTGCTCACTGGAAATGTGGATTCAGATGTGAATTTTGCTTAACTGTGAGCTGGCAGATGTCAGTCTGTATTTAAGGATGTACAATAAATAACATAAGATCTGCAGTGTTTTCCTGTAACTTACATGCGTCTTCATCCCATCTGCAAATGCTTCCACATTTTACACAGTTGAATGAGGAGTCAAAAGTGTTTCAGTAAAAAGAGGCAGGAGGTATTCCCCCACATACTGTGAAAAAGGGCATGTTAGCACTCTGTGGCTGTGCAGAAAGGGCACATGGATGCTCTGTAATGTGGAAAATCTTCAGACCAGGGGTGATCAAATTTGAAAGTTTGATTTCTAGTGCTGTTGACGTGATAAAAAAACAAAGGGCTTTCTGTTTAACTAATGTCCCCTAAAAGGCTGGTTTAAAATTTAATTACACTTGTGATATGCTGATCTGTGTTGTTCACCCTAAAGCACCCCAGCTGCTCAGAGGATGATTTTCAGTTGCTTGGAAGGAGGAAGGAACTGAGAGGGTACTCATGAAAGGAAGGGAGGAAGGGGACACTACAGTTTTGATCATTCTCATTATGAAGTTTAAAACAAAAAAGAGGAGGAAAAAAACCCCATATTTACCATCTGTATTTTCCCCTTACTGTTTCACCATATTCTCTCTTCATAGAACACATTTGCAGCACGTTCTGTTCAGTGAGTAGGTAAAAAAAAATTCATAGTCTGGAAGTTAGGAACTGCTCTGAATTCTAATTTCTACGTTGCTGTCATTCACTGGATGTACTTAGAAAAGCCTTTTGCTTCTCTGTGCCAGAGCCCTGATCAATTAAACATGGCTCAGAGTATTTCATCAAGTGACTAAGTATCTGATGATACATTAATTTCTGTTTACAAACTACCTAGAGTATGCAAAGAGGTACATTACTATTAAATATAAGTGATCTGATACTACACACATAGGCATGGACATGGAAGCACACTACTGTCTGTATAGCTATACATATAGCTACATATGAATGGTATGTCTTCTAATTTTCAAAGTCATGTCTTTTTAAAGATTGTGGGTTTTTAAAAATCCTTTATATGTGGAAAATTGTATGTGGAAAAGCTTTCAGATGTATTCTGGTCTTCCAACGGAAAATGCGTGCAAGGCAATAAAAACTTTTTCACTAAGCAGTAATGTTTGTGCAAGTGCTTTACTTAAATCGTGAATTTAAGGAAGGGAAGAAAGAGAGAGCTTCTGCAGGACCCCTGCTCCTCTCCCAACAGAAGCAGTTAAAAACAATTCTAAGCTAAGTGTAAATTTAAACATTTTAAGATGCAACATTTGAACAGCACATACATGGTAAACAAACATGCATTAGTATTAAACTGGGGGAATTGAAACTTGGTTGAAGCTCCTTGCAATAGGGTGATAGTTGAAAGAAGGCTGATCAAAGACTATCAAACTAGTTTTACTTTCTGCTGAATTTAAAAAAGGCATAATCTAGATAGAAATAATATCTTGATGTAAATTTTTTTTGTGGAGATTTGGGTTGGATGCAATGTTTCTCAGCTTCTTTTCTTCAAGTACACTGCATTAAAAGTTGTCAGAATCAATCTATCCTTGAGCAACTGATCTCAGGTTTGAAATGGGTTTCAGTCAGTGCCATAGTGGTAAGTTTATGTTGGCCTGAACCTCAGTGGGAAAGTTTTGTTAATGTATGGCAAAGATGGAAACGTGTTTAAAGCTGTTAGTAACAAACCCAAACTTGCCCAGTTCCCTTGGTTTACTGCAAATTCAATTATTAAATGGTCTGATATAAATCATTAAATGCACATTTTATGGTTCTAAGAGAGATTAATTTTTCATTGTTTTCCTCACACGTAGCCACCTAATCTGCAATTTATAGTTCTGAGGGCTAGGAAAATTATTAGAGGAATGTCCTTCAGGATGCTGAAGTGAAACGCTCACATCAGTAATCCTGTTTGGAACGTTTGCTTCTGGCATCATCGCTTTTAGATATAAATATTCATATTCCACCTGGAACAAAAAACTGCTGATTTTTGGAAGTGGGTAGTTTTCTTTAGAGATGAATCTTTTGGCACTTTTTATGGTGTGTATTTAATACTACATCAAACCCAGGGAGCTGTGTGACAATATTTGTCTGTAGATGTATTCTTCTGAAAGTTAGATACCTTAAGAGATCCATATATGGAGAGGAGAGAGCTCATTCACAGCCATATGAAGAAAGCTGAAAATGGGAAAAAGCAATATATCGTAATATAGGCTTAGTTTGTCTTGTTCTGCTGTTTTCTTACTCACTTTAACTAATTCATTTAGAAGTAATTATGCTGGAAGTCACATAAAATGAGGATTTTATTCCCTAGTGCCTGAAATGAAAGCACAAAAATTGTTCCAACATGTAGAGTTGTAGAATGTAAAATTTCTACTTTGTAGAATTTACTTTTGTAGAGTAGCTTAAAAAAGACTTTCCAGATCAATTTGTTAATGTTTGTGTGGTCCTTTGAAGTATTAAATTGTCTTATACGCAATAGGGACAAAATACTATTATAAGCTACTTTGGTGTCTCATACACAAGGAAGGGCAAATTCTGTTATAATCCCATTGGTTTGGTATAATGCCATAGTGTCTGGACACTGTCTAGATGTGTGTAGGTGGAGAACCATCTGTGTAGACGAGCCTACAAATATAAACACCTATTTAGGACAAGGTCTTAATGTTCAGTAGTTTCACATGTGAATCTGGAACATACTTTCATGCTTCATTTTGCTACAAAATGAAGTGTGGAGGGAAGAAAATAGAGTCTGTTCTACTGCTGGTGATTTTCATTCTGACATATTTACTTAATCTTATTTAGAAAGTTTTTAGCTTCTTCAGGAAGAAAAATGAGATTTTCATGTCCTCCACTAGTTCTTTGGTTTTGGTTTGTCTCTCTTTAATGATGACTTTCCTTTGCTCTGGGACGAGCTCTTAGAAGGCAATGTATTTTAGTTATTTGCTTTGTGTTGGAAGGACAGAAAAAGAACGAGTGGGTGGCAGCTCTGCAGGTAGGGCTCTGCCTTAAAGTAGCCAAGGTATTTCTGTTGCAAGTTGCTGCCCTGTCAGTGGAGGGAAGGAACAGGTTGAAAGTTGAGTGCCAGTTCAGTCCTGTATCATATCTCAAAATCAACGCAGTAAGTTGGTGTTCACAGTCACATCACATTGTGAGCAGGTGTGGTTCTGGAAGAGAATTATCTGCTGTTCTGTTGACTGATTTATTTTTTGTGAACTAAATTTAGAGAAGTAGTAGGTTAATAGGTGCAGTGCTTGGAACGGCTAGCTTGCACATCAATTTACACTGCTTGTTCAGGAAATTTCAGTGTACTCAAGACCACTCATGAACATCAGAGTAAAGATGGCACGGAAAAGGACACTCAAAATTGTTTTGGATTGAAAGCATGACCTGTTTACCTGTTGATGCATATGATGGGAGTGCTAAATGCACTATGCATGTGTCACAATATTCACAGGAGAGTGAGATGCCACAAGCACTGTTGTTTTATGCTCTCTCTTTTGCCCTAGTGTCAGATTGCTATTAAACATCCACTTCTGATCAATTCTAAGGATACCTTTCTGTACTACTTAGCTAAGTTTACAGAAGGACAGGCTATTTTTTTGTTTTTAAAAACAGTAGTCTTAACTTCATTTTGTGAGGAGAAATTCTGGATCAAAAAAACCTCAACAAAAAATTTTCCTGCCTTTTAAAGCAGGCTGAGTAAAGTAACAAGATTTTAAAAATGGATCAAAGTTATTGAACAGTAACTTTAAAAGTTTGTTTGAATTTGCCTTGATATGAAGCAGAAATTCATAAATGTTATTGAATAAATTCTGTGTGAATGGATTCAGCAGTATTTAACTATAAAAGTTTGCAAAAATTTTATTTAACTTTTATAACTTACAAAAAGTCTGATCTGCCAAGTGGACCAGAATATTTACATTATACAATTAACGTGTCAAAGAGGTTATCTTTGGGTATTGCTAATTATTTGGTACAATGTGTAGCACATTCCAGCACCTCCCCAGATTTTATTCTCGTCAATAAATACATTTTCTGCTCACTTGAATTGGTACAGAATCGAGCATTCCATGGAAAACTTGTATTTTCTGAATATCACTAAGAAATAAAATAATTGAACTCTAAGCTGCCTTTCATGTTTTAAATAAAAAATTTACCTCTGTTGTCAGAGAAAATGAAACTATAGATCTTGAAATGGAAACAGTCCAGAGGAGAACCCAGAAACGTACTCCAACCATGGACAGCCTGTGCAAAGCAGCCTCCAGGGCAGTCATTCTGAACAGTATTGATAGTTAACTCTTAAAGATACCAAATAGCAAAAAGGTGACAGTGCTCATAATGCTTTTAAATCACTATACCAACCACAGAACTTTATGACTATTTAAAAATTATTATGGTTAATGATCATGTAAGGCATGAATTGTAGTGTATGTCTTCCATTAATGTCAAAATGCAGATCTGTAGTGGAAGTGGGTATGTTCTTAAGCAGTTTTACTGGTCCTTCTGTCAATTTTCACCTATCCAGAAATGAGACTCAGACACTTCTGGAAAGATATCAGGAAAGATTGACGTGCTCTTTGGGGTGAATACCCAATGAATTGGTGAAAAATTGTCTTAGAATATTGGAAATGAAAAACAAGTGTGTAGCTTAGGTATTTAGTTCATATGTAAAAGTGAAAGTAAAAGAAAAATCCTGGAAACACACCATTAGCAATATCTCTAAGAGCAGTTAAACCAGGCAATTAATGAAATAACATTATTTGCTAAGTTTTTTGCCAACTTTTCTGTTACATCCTAGTTGTGTAAAAAACATAGTTTCTGATCAGCTTTATTGATTCTGATATGTGTGTTGCAAACACAGGAACTAATGCCTAAGCAAAACTGCTTTTAATAGTGGTTTGAGTTTTTCATAGAATTGTGGAACAAATTGTTAATCTTGCTTTTTGTTGGCCTTAGTTCTTTCTCAAATACATTTTACTTGTAGTCAGCCTGGGTTTGTCCATTTCATATTTGAGAGGAACCATGGAATAAATCTCCTAAGTTAGGACTTGCTGGCTTCCATGAAGGTGCAGACTTTCAAGTATCTACTCACCTTGTGCAAATTGAAAACAGACTTTGTAGTCATTTGGGCCACTGTGGAAAATTTGTCTTTATTTAACTTTGAAATTATTTTCTAAAGATTGCAGCAGGTGTAATGGAGTATAAAGCTATAGCCAGACTCTAGAGTTCTCTGGAAAAGAATGTGGAGCAAACATTTTGCACAATTTTTCTGTGTTCAGTCTTTTATTGCACTGGTACAAATACACGTCTGTTTGTTTTGAAACATTGGTAAAATGAGTTAATTAAACTAAGTAGTCCTTTTTAAAATTAGAATGTAAATAGTGAAAAATATCTGAGGTTTGGTATTCAGATGGTGCAAAGCAAAAAAAAAAAAAAATCAGCTCCTTTTATAACCTCCTGACTCTTGCCCAGTTATTTGATGAGATCTTACTAATCTGAATATGTTAAGAAACTATATTTTATTTTGCTACTCAATGATATCTCCAGTATCATCTCCATTTTCCAGTATTAGGCAGTCATTCATACGGTGTTTGTCAGATGCCATGTCATCAGCTGAAAAATGGCTAGAATTATCTCATTTTTTAAAATCCAGATAGCAGTGAAGCTGATGTACATTTTCATATTTATTTCAGTGGGGCCAAAGTTTCATCTCTTGTCCTCTTTCTGTCTCTTATTCTTAGTTTCCTTTTTCTGCTACAGACAATACAGTCTTCAGTTTCTATGTTATTCAGGTGTACAATTTTTAGATTTTTTTTTTTAGTATGTTCATTCCATTGGTTGTAGTCATCTAGGTCAGGTATAAATCTGGTGCTTGCTTTCTTAGCATCTTAAGACATGCTTTTTTTTTTTTTTTTTTAATCCCTATGAGCAAGCCTTATTTCATGCCTTGTCTTAACCAGTGCACTATCTTCAGCTCTGTTCTAGACATGTCTATTATGACAGAAGGAATAGAGACTTTTTTCACTTCCTAACATGTAGCTGTTAAAATAATGCTTCCTGCTTGCTGATTTAATTGTCACTCTTATTTTTGTATTCCCCCTACTGTTCACCACCCATATTTGCATCAGATTTGAGCTCTTTTCAGTACTTTCAAAGTTCTATATAATTCTGCCCTTCCTTACTTATGTTCCTCGATGAGTTTCCTGTCTCTCCCCCACTCGCTCCACTTCTTTAATGTTCCCACACATCCATCTGTCACTTCTTAGGCAGTTGCTTCCATGTCATCTTCCATGTTACCATCTATGCATCCTGTGACCTCCCAGGACTCATCTGTAGAAGTGCTTAGATTGGTCACCTTCAAGTCCCATTTAACAGCACACTTCTCAGCTGTTTTTATAGAGTTGAGCTGGATTTTATTTTAAAAAAAAATCTTTCCTGTTTATTGTTCCTCCTTCTTGTAACTTCTGTTGCTGTATCTATAAACTGTACGCTGCTCATATTACAAGCTTCCTTTAAGTGCCTAGACAGATAGCCTTCTGCAAAAATGTCTAGAATAATTTAACACATTACCAGCAGCAGTTACATCTTGCATCACCCCAGCTAATCAAATACTTCAAATGTCTTAAAAGCTGATAGTGACAAAACTTTGGACTAAGTAGCCTCGAGTTTTTATCTGCAGAAGAGTAGAACACAGAATTAGGAATGGGGATTACAAGATGGTATCTGCTAGAAAGTAACCAACCACTGTGTTGTTTGTGTGCCAGTGGTATACTTTTAAACAGGTGTAACCTCAGAATTGCATTATGCTTGCAAATATTAGGAATGAGTTTCTGTGTAATATCAGTAAGGGCCTGGGCAGGAGTGGGAATCAATACTTTTTAATACTAACAAAACTTGAAGAACAAGTGAAAAGTTCTACTCATTATTTCTTTGCTTGTCTGTGTCACCTGTTTTGATACTGCAGTCATGGTAAAATTTTGGCAGCTACTGAAAATTTTAGCTCAGCGTGGTCTTGTTAAGACTGACGTAAGAGTGCAGGTAGTTGGGTCTTGGGGGTTTTTTGTGTCTTTTTATTGGTACAACACTGTTTTTTCTCTAGTTGTGGGATCCTGCCTGAAAAAGTCTGAAGCAAACAACTCTGTCTTGTGTTGCTCTAAAAAAGGGAAGACATAAGATTAATCCTGATCAATGTCTTTGTTCTGAAGCTTGATGTCTTTTGATGAGAGCATCTACTTCCAGCTTTCTTGAACTTCAAACACCAGTAGGATTTCAGTATTTTAGAGGAGGTGTGCAGCAGAAAATGTAGTCTTTAACTGATCACACTGAAAATTCTGAAATACAGACTGTGTAATAACACATGTGTATTGAAATGAAATAATGTGCCTTTACTGGAAATAGCTACTAAACCAACTGGACTTTGAACTTTTTGGCCAAGGAGTGTGTAGAAGAATTGTGACTGCATCCCCAATTACTTGGGGCATTATAATCATAAACAGCCTTTAAAGAAAGTTTTTACTCGTGTACTCTGTCTTAAAAATGCCACTTATAAGAATATAGTCTGATATAGTGGTGTCTGAACATACAGTTTTGCCAACAGGGTAAGATAAAACTAGTAATTGTCTGACAAAGTAATTTTTCTATAGTCAAGAGAAAATACTTCTAAGGACAGAAAGTAAGTGTTCAAGTGGGAACAAGTGAGTAAAGACTTCATGCAAGAAAACAGAAAATATTATATTTTTTGTATTAAGCATTGTACTCTGAGAGGCACCCTTTATATAATCACTCCAGAATGGTAATTATTATAAAGTATTTTAATGGCATTTCTGTGCATAACAGAGAAATAAGTTGGTTTTGATTATCATTTGACTTTTATTTCATACGTAGTTTAAAAATGAGCTGGCAGACTTACAAGCATGCTTTTCATTATGTTGATATTTGAAGAAGTACCTCACTGAGTTGGATAGTTTGAGTTGCTTGCATGATACAGGCACAGACTGGACCATCTTCTGATTGTTGCTGCAGGCTTCAGTGTTCAGGTGTGTATATATTATTTACCTGTGTCTAGTAGCACAGGCAGTTCAATTGTTCCTCTAAAGACAGCTGAATTGTAACACTAAACATTTAATTTATAGCAAACAGTGCAAATGTGTAGGCCCAGTTAGTGTGTACACATATACAAATCAGGTAAACAGTAACGGGTTAGTGGAGAATTGTGTTCATGGTGAATAATCTTAAAAACAAATGCATTTGTGCTTGTCACACCTATTGCAGAATGTGGAGAGAATATGCAGAAATAGCTACATTGTGTTAGAAATCTAATAGAAATGGAGGGAGAAAGCAGAATGATGAGAGACAGCTGCTGCTGCTGCTGCTGCCCAGATTGGCAGCCTATTTATAATCGGGCAGGCTGGTAGCTGGGGTGCTGGGCTGGGCTGTGACACATCACGGACCGGTGGTGATTGGTTGTATATGTACATTAAGCATTTTGTTTTTAAACCAATGCATATTTTTCATATTCTAAAGAAATCAAATAAATGGACCAAACTAAATTTTCAGTGTTTTAAATAATTTTGGATGGTGTAGTACTTTCATACAAAGCACCTCTCTTTACCGTTTTATTACTGAATTTTTGCATGAATCAAACCTGTTGGGGTAGTAAGGCTTGTCTACATGTCCTGAATGCCATCTGAAATGATAACGTTAGGTAAGATTGAGCATCACACAAATTTTGGCTGCATATGAAAAGGGTCTCTAACAATTCCCAGCCTGTTTCATGTTTTGCTTTTTTCCTTATTTTTAATTGACATTGTAAAAACACGCAATGGTAATGCCTTAAAAGTACCTTTTTAAGCACTAGTTCAATTCCATTTATAAGTCACATGGGGGAACTATAAAGGCAAGCATTCATTCCACTTGGAGGTGATTTCTGCCTAGGTGTCTGCATAACACACAAAGGCACAGAGCCCAAGTGACTTGTTTCACCACTCATAGGCAGAAGTTTTACCAACCAATTTGGTTTCATGTAAAGGTCATTCCTCTCCAGCCTCTTAGCTAGCCAATAGCCCCAGCTCCTTTATTCTGAAACTCTGGCAAGCTTATGAAATCTTTAAAAAAGCTTAATTTTTTACACTTGGAATTGTTTCGTGGTAAGATTATTCTAACCAGGCTGATAGACAGCTAAGCAGTTGGGAGTGTTGCATTGCGTCTTGACCTGATCTGCTGTTTGGGGTACTCCTGACAAGAGACAGGTAAAATATTTTTATATGTTGAGATAATGTAATTAGCTTTCCTGCTTTCAAAATGTTCTATGGAATTGTAATTTATTTGGTACCTTAACCCTTGAGAAAAATCAGACTTTCTGTCTTTTGTGGACAAATGGGAAATAAAAGGGTAGAGGGAGTCTTTTCTTTACATAATGATGTCCATACCTAAATAAATGAATGCAAAATCTCACCACACTACCTTGTGGTTATGAATTATAAAAGTTATTAAACAAAATAAGTTTATTTCCTATTTTCCAAAAATCATTTATTTAAAATTTTTTCTACATTCCTTTGCTGTTCAGTTTTTAAAAGGGCTAAGAGGACTTTGATTTTCTGTAGCATTTATTCCCTCAACTTCATCTGAATCAATTATGTAAGTCTAATTCATATGAAAATCTTTCTAAATCTTATTTATTAGTGTTGTCTATTACTGAATTAATTACACTTTGGTTGTTTCTGAGAGCAGAATTAGGAGACTACATACTCAGAATCCTAGGCCTACTGCTAATTCATAAAGTGCCCTATAATTTGTGTATTACATCTTTGCTTTTTTTTAAAATAATTTTTCATATTGTGTAAAAACTGAGCTTCCCAAAGAAACATTGCAGTTTTTCAATGCCAGAAATATTTATTGATGGATTTTGCTATGTCATTGCTGACCAGCTTGTCTGTGCTAAGCAAAATGACTTACACTGAAGAAAAGCTGGTTAAACTGTAATTTCAGGGATTTCTTTTCGCATCTGTTGATATAGTTATAGTATTTACATTTTAATATGGTGATGTATATAAAATGCCGGTTTCTGTCACTTTCTCAAGTCCTTCATCTTAAATTCCTTCATACTTCCATGGTATTTTATATATGTTCTCAGTACTTATTTCTCCTGTAATTTTATCATCTCGATTCTAACATCCTCTCTTTGGCATCTCCCTTATCATATCAAGATATATGAGAAATAAAGTTACAGGCATATATTCGCCTTCTGTGAAGAAGATCTGTTACAAAGACATAATTTTGTTTTCTCTGCAAATTTTTGACCTTAGCTGCCCATTGATTCCTCAGCAGGCCATCAGGTTGGTGGTTTCCTGCTTTGATGAGTTTCAGGAATGCCTTGGTATTTCTGGTGTAGCTTTGCTATTTGCTGTTCACATTTCCTCTTGTGTCTCCTTATTTCCATCTTTCATTTCACCTGTCATAACTGATGCTTCCTCCTACAGTTTGTGAGGGGTGAGTTTTCCCTTTGAAGGTTACGTGTTTGCCTCTAATAACCTCTTCAATCACACCAGTAATGAAAGGGGTTATTTTTTACATTTTTCCTTCCTATTCTGGATGGGTTCTTTGCTTATTTTCTGGTTTCTCTGAGCCTTTTTGGCTTGGTAAGAGGCTTTCTGGTAAATCTTGGTGTTTTAGTTTCCTTGCTTTTATTTTAAGGTATTTTGACCCACATAATTTTTCTGAAGTTTTAATCTGGCAGTTAGTGTTTGGAATTCCAGGTGTACAACACATGCTCTTTTCCAAAGGGATCCTCTCTGGAGAGTATTCACACACTTGTGGGTATGTGTCTGCTTAGCTAGCTTGTGTTTGTAGGAGTTTCCAGGCACAACCAGAGAAACTGATGGAGCTTGTGAACTGAGCCAGGGGGTAGTTCTGGATTTTTTTCCTCCCCTTTTGAAACCTAAACTAACACAATGCGGGCAGCTATGCCGATGCTTTTAAGTTTTTGGCTTAGACTCAAAGGAAGTGCTTTCCATTAGAGCATCCCCTGCCCGACAGGCAGATATCGCGGTTGGAGCCAACATCCCCATTTCATGGCGTTCCCCAGCCAGGCTTTCTGCTCCCTTTCCTCTCCTCCGTGCTTCAGTGACCACCACCTTGTGTCGTCTTTCTGCTACTGCACCGTCTTTCTTCGTTGGATTTTAATGTCCCTGGCAGGAATCTGTTCCAGCCCAGAAACAAAGACCAGACCAGCTCTGGGCAAGTATACATATTTTTCATTTCTGTGTGCTCACATAAGTCAGCTGCATGTTGGAATATATTTCTTTTCACCGCTCCTCCTGCAGCACCCACAAAGAAGTGTTTCTTCTGTAATTATTTTAACAAACTTTTTGTTTGTGGGGGATGGAATAAACCAAAGTCTCAGGGAAAGTGCTGACCCAAAGCAAGGTCAGGCTTTTCTCCAAAAAATCAAAACGGATATGGAAGATAGCAGCTGAGGAAAAGTTTGTTCACTGATTATTAGAAAAAAATGCTGTGCCCTAAAGGGAAGTGAAGACAAATTAAGACCACCAATGTCCTGCTAGGAAGTTATTTACCTTGAGCTAATATGGCATAGGATATACCAACTTCCTGTGGTGAATAATCAGAATAGCCAAAGGAGGCAATGGTAGTCTTTCTACTTCTGCACCATGGAAATCCGTGCAGGAGGGTGTCCTCCCTGTGTACAGTCTGGAGCCAGCTTTGTCCTGCTTCATGTTAAAACCAAAGCAAAAATGGTCCCAGGCTGGTATTTTGGTTGCTGTAATTCTGACAAAAGTGGCATTGACACGCTGTACAATTCTTTATTCTTCAGAGTATTAAATAAAGGCCTCTCTGTGTTTCTATATCTGAAGAAATAACATGCTTTCCTAGTTGCAATTAATTATTAGAAAAATGTAGGTAAGATAACAGTAAAGACTGTAACAGGACCTGGCCAACCATGCTACAGAACTGGTCACCCATTTCATTAATTATGGAAAACAATGTAATAAAATTTAAAAATATAATAGTAATAATAATACAATATTATAATGTAATAAAAATGTTAGCCCACAGTGCCAAATGTCTAAAGTCGTACTCCTGAAGAAAACTTGTTCTCACAGGCTCAGAGCCCCATCTGCTTTTATTGATTTTAGTGCCTTTAAAATTAGTCTTTTTTTGCTTAGGCCTTGACACTGCATTTGGGGGACCTGTAGTTGATTTTTGCTTCTAAATTAGTCTCTCTGTTTCAGTTTTCCCATATGTGAAGTTAAAGAATAATGAATACTCTACTCCCTACCAACATTACAAGGTTATTGTGAAGATTAACTATGGTTGTAAACATTATATAAAGGCCTGAATATTGCCTGCAGTATTACTGTGCTTTATTAGGTATTTGCCTGGTTCATCCTATAAATAAATGTGTAGTGTTCAATGATGAGTAGTTAGCAGTTGATAATTAAAAAAAAAAAGCCAAGAAAAGATTGTTCATTTAAATATCTCCTTTTATTTTAATATGCACCTGCTTAAAATTATTGCAAATCAATGTCATGCCCTGCTTCAATTTGAATAAATCTAATTTTAATAAAGATAATATTAAACAGTACAAGGTTGTTTCTGACATCCTAAAGAACTCAAATGAACCGCCTCATGGAAATCACTTGGTACACTGCTGAAATTGTGTGTGTGTGTTAAATTGAATTATAACAGTAGTAGTCCCTTCTGCAGGTAAAGAGCATATTTCCTCATTTATGTTTATTCAGTGGATTTTGGTTTATAATTGCTTCATAAAGAGCTGAAAAACAATGTTGAAGAAACTGTTTTCTATCCTAATCTCTAAGTAAAAAGCAGCTGAAGAAAATCTTGAAGGACATGTTTACTAAAAACAGTTCAATTTTGTCTTATCAGATGGTCCTTCTCTGTTTAATACATCTGTTTTAAATGCAAATCAATCCTTGATAAACTTCCATTCCCCTCAAATACACAACACATTCAATACACTTGTACTGATCTTCTTTAAAATGTATACTGTTCTGGTACAATATTAATATTCTTCTTGCCACAAATTATAGTCATCGATTAAAACAAAAAAGTCTAGTAACATGAAATATTTTCTTAACATAGCGGTATATATGTGCATGATTTGAATAAATGTATGTTTAGCTTTGTTTTTACTTCAAAATTATATTGATCTGAGTTAGAAAAAAAGTAGGTAAACATTTTAGGGAGTGTTTGTTGCATTATTTTATAGATTCACTGCCAATGAGAACCAGCTTTTTTTCTACAAAGTTACAAAGAAATACAAACTCAGAAAATATTAAAACTCAGCTGTTTAAATGAAGATATTTCTATTTAAAGGAAAAAAATGAAAATCAAAGTTCACAAACTTTCCTGTATGCCTTAATGAATAAAACTGACCCTTAGATTTTAATTTAACTCATCTGAGTGTAGTAGTATATACTTTGTATCTAGGAGTCACAGAGGGCAACAGCATTGCCCAAGTCTCTCTTTGTCCACATGATCTGTTCTGTTCATAATGTCCTTTATCCATCCGGTGACACTGGATGTTCACTTCTTTATCTGCATACCTAGAGAGGAAAGTATGTTAAAAGCAAAGGTCAACAGTATTGTGCTTTTGCTGCAATATTGTAGGTTGCTGTACCTTGTTACTGTTCTGTTGGCTGGCAGATTACCTCCTTGCCTTCCCTGTGTCACGTGTGTGTTTTATTCCAGTCACAGTTGAAACAGCAGAGCTGAAGAAATGAGTAGCAACCAGGCTGAACTTTTCAGTAATGTCGCTGTGTATAATAGCAGCATGTAACCACAGCCTTGCCATCAGCACCCAGAAGTGAATGTGTGTTTCTCCATACTGGAATTATGCTAACCTCATAGTTTACATTTTGCTGTTTGATTTTTCAAGAGGATGATTCTAGAGTGCATGACTTTTTAATGAACACTTCTGTCATTTCAATATGTTTGATAGGTTTTTCTGGTTTTTTCATTCGATGGACTTCAATGGATAGTTTTTGGGGCAGTTGATATGGATTAGAATTTCACGTTTTAGTCACAGCATGGTTTTGTCACATCTGTTTGTGCATCTACCCTGATTAATATTCAGCTGATGTCATTCTGATGTAACTTGATTTGAAGCCGAAGTCCTGAGCTCATCAGAAAGAGCTTCTAGTGGCAAATGAGAATGCTGACACTCCAGAAATGCTTTAGAAGGCTTTAAAAAACATGTGAAGTGGCTTTTCTCTATATATTCAAGAAGTTAAAGCAAAAGCCAACTATTTAAAATGAAAAATTGCTGGCCCTCAGACAATACAATGATTCTGTCATAATGTGCACACAAAGGAACCATATTAATTTTTAATCATCAAGGACATAGCCGATACCATGTGGAGGACTTCAAAACCAGGTATTTAAAAAATATTATTGTGCTGGTGTATCAACAACAATACTTCAAACTTCATAAAATGTTGATATTCACTGATAGGCCTAAGCTTTCAAAACATCATTATTTCCCTCTAGGAGCTGACTTTCAAATAAGTAGTACTGGCCTCTGTACATTTCTGGAAGTTTAATTTAGAATTATTGCTTAGTCTCCCTGTTCTTTTGTAGCTTTAACTGGGATCCTGTCACGGGGAAGATGTGCTTTAGCTACAGATACCTGTGGTATGTGTTAGTTTTGCAGTTGTTCTGACAAGTCTTGTAACTTTTGCCAGTGCCTTGCACTGAGCTATGTTGCTGTAATTTGTCATCTCCATGAGAAGCAGGCTTGAACACCTGCTGGTTATTAGATATGAAGAAAAGGAAGGTGTTACCTTATCCTGCTGCCGTTCATTCAGTTACTGTTCTTACTGCTTCACATTGTCTGCCTGGAGTTACATAGAGTATCTGCGTAAGCGCACACAAACATTCATTATTTTGTTTGGGGAACTGCAGTCATTTCTGCTGCAACTGTGTGTTAGTGCAGTGTGTTTCAGAATCCAAAATGTGCAACAAATATACTATAAAAAATAAATTATCAAAAGGCAACATTTGGTTGATTTTTCCTAGTCTGCATATGGGTTTGGGAGTTCTGGAGCTGATTGAAGTGGATTCTGTATGTGCTGTATGGACTTGATACTGGAGTTCACTTCAGTGTAAAACTGACCTTTACAAGGTACTTTGAGAAGAGGTTTAAAAAAATATTAATGGATATGATAGACATTTCAGAAGAAATTTTGTACAGATTGAAAAGGGATAGCAGCTGCTGCTCCTCAGCTTGAATGGCAGAGGGAATTGTCGTGGCCTGCTGGTCAGCCACGCTGTACAGACAGGCCTCATAATTTTCTAGTAATTTCTCCTTAAAGCTACTGCTTATACTTTGGCTTTCTGCTCTGGTTTGGAAAGAAGGTTTTTGGAGGGGAGAAACAGCAGTTAGTGGCGTGTACTATGTGAGAGTTCTCAGTAACTCTGTTACAGGTAAAATGCAAATGAGAAAGCCCATTGGACTCATCTGACAGTGCTTATTTGCTAGAAGCTGTCATCTTTTGTAGCATTTTTTCCTCTCTGTAAGAAACAAGAAAAAATATTTGTAGTCTTAAGGTGTAGTTATCCACAAATAACAACCTCATTTTAATTTTTTCTGAGGCAACTGAGGGTAGAAAATATTTTTAAGGAAAAAGGCTCTGAGACTTATTTGAACAGCTTTAAACGGTTTAATGCTTTACATGTTGCAACACAGTTGTTTTCTGCTTATAGCTGGTAGAGTTTTGCAGACCAGAATTTCTGAGTTGTGATGTTAGAGAGTTTCTAAGAGTTCTCTTCAATACATTCTGTATACAGTTTTTCATTGCTTTGTATACAGTGTTTCAAGAAGAAAGTAAAAATGCTAGAACTGTTTGATACAGCAGTTAATAAAAGAATCCAAACAAGACTGAGGAATAATATTGGCTTAATTGATTCTTCAAGTGAAGCAGATAGAACCTGTAGGTAACATGTAGCTTTTCCACGTACAGCTTTAAGACGGTCCTCCCACTAAATTGAAACCTGGCAGAAGGCCTTTGTGTGTGATTCTTGGTAGAATCTGGGTAGCAATGTGCCTCTGGGATGTCTTGCAGGGCTTTGTTCACTCCAAGGGAGGAGACGTGGCAGTGACTGAATGAACGTAGAAGATGGAATTTTATAGTTTGTGTGCAGTGGAGTAGAAGGGGGCGGGGTGTCCTGGTAAGTCAGACTACATGGAAATACTTCGTATGTGTGGTATCTGGTGATTTTAAACACAAAATTAAAATAAACAGATGCTGGTGCTGGGACTAACATTCTCTCTCAGGAGAAACCCCTGTGCTTTATAATTCCTCTTCCCTTCTCACTCCATCCCTGTAAATCTTGGGTACTTTTCTACACTGAGGCAGAGAAGGGGAGATAAGAAGTGTCCTTAGAAAGCTCTTGGGGAAAAGAGATGTGCTTTTGTATTATCTTAAGCTGAAAGGGGATATGAATGTCATCTGTCACTTTTTGGGCAAGTTCTCCAACCACAAGGACGTGAGCAGCCATGCATTGCTGGAGTAATCTGGGTAGATGCCTAAGTGTGCAGAAAAGATGTGATTTCAGGCATTCTTTCTCTTGAGGATTTCCTTCAGGCAGGTATGGACTGATGGGACTCCAGGTGCTGTAAATACTTCTTTTGTGTTAGCTCTCCATAAGTGTAGTGTACGGAGGTTGCCCCAGCATGGTCATCTGAGTCTGCATGTATGTAGCCAGGATGGGGCATTTGGTTCCACAACGTGGAGCTCTGCTGCACTAAGCAATAGGAAAAAAGTTTAGAAAAGTAAGAGTGAAGTAACTTGAAACTCAGTAGCTACAGGAGCTAGAGTGGCTTTTCTAGTACAATTCATTTGGATCCACTTCAGTAATGGTTACTCCTCACATTTCACATGCAAGGGGTGACAAATGACTTTGTCAGCCTTTTAGGTATGAGACTTATATACAGTGATTTCACCTGCAGTTTTTGCTTTCTTAATCTCTCATTAGTCTAGAGGAAGCAAAAGCAGAGACAGAGATTGGATTGGTAAATTGCCATTGCTTTTCCAGTTCTCGTAGGTGTAAAAAGTGAAGGCTAAAAACATCTTTAGTACAGCTTTATTTGCTGTATAGCCGAGTATGAATTGTGGAAAGTGAATTTACAAGAGGTAGATTCTTTCTCAAATTAAACGCATTCTTTTGTTTAACTGTTGTGGTATAGTGTATTTTTACTGTTTTATTTTCCTTTAAAGTATTAGGTTCCAGGAAGACTTTAGACAAAGTTAATATTAATGAGTAATTTTAAAAGAAAAGTTTAATTATTAATAACACCTCAGAAAGTCAGTAATGTACTGGAACAAAAACGGCAGCTTGCTGAAACAAGATTGTTGGAGTAAGGCTTTTCAATCAGTGATTTCCAACAGTATCCCAGAAAACAATTTAGTAGAGTGCTCTGTTCAACATCTGGCTTTCTCATTTTTAAAACCTCTCTTCTTTCTGTTTCCATGCTTTTTTAAAAAGGTGCTTCTGTTTTAAGTAGGGAGATGTTCTTGTCGAGATGAAACAGAAAAGTGGTTACAATTCTGTTTGATTCTATGTGTTCTGATACTTTTTTTTTAATTACTACATTGTTATTTTTAGCTAAATTCATCCTTGCATTTTCCTTATTTAACCTTCCTTTTCATGTGATTCTAATTTTATCTTGAATTATTTGTAGCGTATTCCTCCATACATGTTCAAACCTAAATTGCAGGATAAAAAGGCTGATGTTTTCCATCTTTTTTGCACTCACCAACATCAGTTTAACTCAGCTCTTCCAACTTTTAAAGGCTTGTTTTTGCTTAATAATGTAAACAGCCAGAAGACCTAGTTAGGATTAAAGTCTCTAGTATATGAAACAATTGTATTGACAGTTGTGTTTTTTCCCCTGGAAACAGTGCAAAAACGTCAAGAGAGAGGAAAGGAAGAGTTTTTTTTAAGTGCCTGGATACACTTAACTGTTTTATTTATAAAGTTTGGGAGCAGCAGATTAATCTCGGAACTGTGGAGTTAAGAAAAATCGATTCTTGTTCTTTGCAATGCTGGAATTTCTGCTGACCCATGAGCCCCTTGGGCTCCTGCTCCCACAGAGCTGCTGGGGCAGAGGAGGGTGGCATCTCAGCCTCCACACACAGCGACATACGGTGTGTGGGACATCATCAAAATACATGAGAAGCGAGTGAAATTTCCAACACCTGTCTTCTGTTGTATGTCCATGTAATTTCAGTTACGGTATTTCTGTCAATGATGATTTTTTTTTTAGTAAAGATTCATGTGTATTAAATCTGACAGTTATTTGTGAAAGAAAACTAAGAAAAAATCCAACAACAGATTTTGCTACTGGCTACCATAATAAATACGATACTTTCTGTCCTCCTGCAATTGGATTACAGGGAGGTTTGAAACAAGGGCCTTTGATTAGCTCTCAGCATGGCTCTGTCTTGACAGAGTTAATAGAGTAGTGGGAGAAGTAACAAAAGCAGTTTGTTGGTGTGTTTGCCAAAAGTACAGCTATTTTTAAAGTAATGTTTGAATGTGTATTGGATTTCCTAGAACCTCCTCCTATTTTGAGTAGAAGCACCAGATTAGAGCTGTGGTTTTATGCAGGACAGTCAAATATATGGATTTGACGTGTCAACTTAAATGCTGACTGGGTGAGTCTTTTTTCATTTGTATTGGGACTGTGTTTCATCTCTGATATTGAAGAAATACCCTTGTGCGATCTATGTTAATTCATTTATAGGGCAAAAGAAATAATTTGTCACCCTTACAGGTTGAATGGTTTGTGTCCAGATTCAGTAATGAAATGTGAGAACTGAACAGAAACAGGAAAAGCAGGGAGTGAGTGTTCCTTGCCTTAGAGTTCACTGCACCTTCCTTAAGGCCATGTATTTTGTAGAACACCCTTCTTCTCAACTTCTGCTTTGTGGCTTTGCCTGTTGAGGGGACTTACTTACTCAAGATCTGAAACATTAGAATGTGTCATGCTGGAGAGGCCTGGAGTACCTGTCGGACAACTGGCGCTGGTACACATCTCTGAGCGGTGCTTCTTAGAGTCCTGGCTGTCAAGCCAGCAGTAGAAGTGTCTGCTGCTCTTGAGTGTGAAACCTTTTATTTGCATGGATGTGGCCGGGCAGATTGCTGTTAGGAGTACGTGGAAATTAGTGTCTGTTTTCAGGCATCTCGGCATACATCAGGCATCCATCTTCATATGTGATGCAGGTTAGAGCAGGGTGCCAATAATGCCGAGGTTGCGGGATTGATCCCTGTACGGGCTGTTCACTTAAGAGTTGGGCTCAATGATCCTTGTGGGTCCCTTCCAAGTCAGAGTATTCTGTGATTCTGTAAATCATACTTTACCGTAACTCACAGAAATGCAGAACCAGATTTCTTGTAATATTAATTTACTCACATTTCCTGTATATCTGTCTGTGTTTGTTTTGGTTATGTTCTTCTCATTTGAGGACAGATGAAACTGAACCAGGTTTTGCTCTAAGTTGGAGGAGCCTGAAAGCCTTTTGCTGAACACCTGCTGCGCTGTACCTCCATTGGCCACGATGGTGGATAAGTCTGAGAGTGGATGTAAAGTTCAGCTTTGGTTGTGCCTGGCGGAGAGCATTGCCCAAGCTCATGTGCCAGCTGTGCCACATCTAGGAAGGGACCCAGGCCTTGTTGGGATGCCTGGGCTGCTCTTCCCACTGGCTTTTTCCAGCTGCCATGAACCACTGGAGCAGTGCACAGCAGCTGGAATGGGATTGGCAATGGAAGTCTCTAAAGTCTTGTTCAGTCTTCTGTTAGAGCCTATGCAAATGCCATAATGTGCATTAGGAGTAAATAATGTCACACAAGAGAGGTTTAGTGCTGACTGTGGAGTTAAATCTAGAACAGTTTTGTTAGGAGATGAGCGTGAATGAAAACTTTACAGCGTAACAGTAGTGCTTCAGTTTCACTGCAGACAGCTTTAGGTGGGGTTTGAGATCGGAAAATCCTCGTAGGAATTTAAGTTCAACAGTGGCGGTGTGCTTTTTCTATTGCTGCGAATTTTGATCTCCGCTGGTAGGTAGCTGATGAGAGCCGAGGGAGGGAGGGAAGGCGGAGCGGCCGCCGTCCCCGCTAGATGGCGGCCGTGCCCTCCCGGCTCCGGCGCCGCGGAGCCTCCCGCCTGGGCGGGCCGGCACTTCCGCGTCCGCGGCGCCTGGGGACACCCGAATGACTGCGGGAGCGCCTGGAGCCTGCCACTTTTAATGACGTATGGAACTGGCTGTAAGCTCCTGGTTTGTTATCATTTTAGAAAATGCAGGCCGAAACTCTGTTGAAACTGGAATTTTCTCAGTATCTTCCAAGAAGAAGTAAGTTTTATAAAACAGAATTAACAACTAGGTGATTTTTAGCCATTGTGGTCGTTTGGCCACGAGGAAAAGTGAAGTAGAACAGATGCCTCTTGTTTATTTTTGGGTTGTTTTAGTTTGGTTTGGTTTTTTGCAGTATCCATTATTTTTAATTCTCTCTGCAGTCAATTTGTGAGGTTTTGGGGGTTTTTGTTCTGTAGCAGTTTCAGCTCATTAAAAAAATATGCAAAACTTAGCACTTTTTTGTTGGTTTTTTTTTTTTTTTTTTTTTTGAGGGAAGGACAGGGTTAATGTGAAGGACCTACTCATGTGCATTAAATAGGTCATTTCTTTGAAGACCAGTTCTTGAGGATGTCAGAGTTTCTGCTAATAACTTCCATGTTCCGTTAAAGTAAATTTTTGGTCTTACAGTGCAAACATCCTGGAGTGCAAATTCTTTGAGATGCGTGGAGCAGCTGCTAGTTTGAACAGCATGAGTTTATTTTCAGTGCTTGTTTTTTACTGCTAGAATTTTGGTATTCCAGTTTCTTACTCTGAATATAATTTTGAGCCTAATTAATTGAAAATTAATATAGAAACATTTGTAGAGGAAAGTTTTGGAGGACATATGTTTTTTCAGTGTGCATATACACTGTATAATTGAGTAGATTTGGAAAAAAGCACAAAAGCAGAAAATAATAGGCAGAAGTGTTTGATACTGTAACTGACTTTTGAAGAAAATACAGCAGCAAAAGTATTCGTTGTCTTACAACAATACTTATTCACTCAGTGTTGTTAAGACTCTACGTAACTGAAAAGAAGAACATCAATTTGATATCAATATTGCTAAGACTTAAAGTAAGTGAGAACATGAGCATATATATGATACCTCGGAAAGACGACAGGTCCAGAAGAATGATGTGTTTTACAGATGCAGTCACCTAAATGTTTTGGCATGGAAAAACTTAGTTTTAGCTATTTTGGGGGTTACAAATGTTAATATATCCTAGTTTTTAGTCTGTAAAAAGCCTGTTAGAAGCAGGTAAGTTACCTGCTTTTCATCGGCTTCATCCTGTTCTGTTCAGGAAACTTTGATGTATGTCATCTGTTTTTATTAGATGTGAATTTAACAGAGGTTGTCTTATTACTTCATTGCTTATGCATCTTCAAGACTGATATTATTGGTTCTGTTCTAAAATGGTCATTTACCAGCTGCTAAAAAGCATGCTGCTTTAATTTCTTGTGCAGATGCTTGTATTTCAGTATAGGCATAGGGTCAAGACATTAGAAAAGCTGGAAGTCTAGAGATCCTTGGTAGTTTTCTAGTCTTGTGAACTTTAATAATCTGGGAGAGATTACTTTTTTCATTTCCCCTTCCCCCCCTGACTGTGTAATTTCTGGCTGAAACTCAGTATGTTACAATGTAATATTGTATAGAAATATTAATGCAGGTTTACCAATAGTATCTTGACCCCCTGCAAAACGTTAAGTTCAGCAAAACTCAGTGTTGGGGCTCCTTTGATGCTGGAGCTAGTCTGTGGGAATTATTTGAAAATGCTTTGGTATTAACCTGAAGTCAATCAAAACAGTATTCAAAGTTTACAATATATAGCTGGATCATGTGGCAGAACAGTTTTAAGAGGATTTCCTAGATACTCTATGAGATAACACCTTTGTTTCTCCATTATGCTCATCACCAACCAAGCAAGATGTGTATAGACCATAGGAGATTGCCTGTGAATCTTGTCACTGTGGCAAAAGAAATGATAATATCTTTTATTCTAAGAAATTACAATCAAGAACACCAGCCTTCTTTGGTTGCAGAGAGGAAAAAGCACATTTCAAGCTATGAACACATTGAGAACAGTCACTCAGTTTTAACTGAAAACTGTCAGTTGGAGAGGAAGATGTGGGTGGTATTTGTGAAACAGAGTGAATGTCACCAAGGGCAGAGGTGCAGCATTATATTGCCTGTGCTAGCAACAGGATACACATCTGTAAGTGATTGCTGCTGTCAGCAAAGTGGAGGATGAGTGTGGTGGACAAATTCAGGTATGATATCAAACAGCACTGTATGCATACAAGTAATGGGGCAGTAAGAGGTCTGTGGAGTTGAGGAAGAGATGTTCTGTCTAGGGAGTCAGATCAGGGTTTCTAATTTCAGCTGTGTGAAAAGTAGGCTAAACTGTCTGGAGTTTGTGAAGACAGGTCACATGCCCAGCATTACTTACTCAGTATGTTTGTGTTGTTGATGGCACAAGAGATTATTTATTTTTAAATTACAGTATTAGCAGAGTTGAATACCATCCTGGGTACAAATTACCTTACAGGGGCTACTAATCAGTTGTGCTGTTGTGTTTGCATGAAATTTATAGTTGAACAACCCAGTGCAATAGCAGATGGTGTGCAACTTGCAAACACAACTTTAATCTGTGCAGTATCACTGCAGAGTAGAAGTTCATGCTTTGAAATGTGTGCGGTATGTGATTGGCAGTAGACTTTGTGAGAGGAACCCACTGGCCTGCTTATTTGTCCCAGTCTCTTGATACTTACACTAAATTGTGATTAAAGTAACTTCAACTGTATGACATCTAGCAGCTTTTTCACTGCAACGCTACCATCCCTTGCAATTTAGAGCTCCTTCCTACTTATTTCCAGCCCATTTTGCTCTTCCTGTTAAACTGTTATAATTTTAGTAAGCATTAGCACTTTTCAAATTCTCTTTTTCATTATGCTGTTCCTTGTCTTTCTCTTTATATGTGAAGCACAGGTAGCAATTGTATGGTGTGGGAACACAGCCCTGTGTATCTGAAGTTTAGGCAGTGTAGTCCAAGTTTAAGGCTAACCAAGCCCCTCCATGTCCTTAGTCACATTTCTGCATCCTAATTCGTCACTTCCAGCTAATTCCCGCTAGCTGTGCAGTGTTGTTAGGTATTTTAATTTTTATAAAGATGTGTAATTTCAGCCCCAGCTCTTCCCCCTGCAATACTGAGGCACTCTGGTCGTTCTGCAGGAGCTCCTTGCAAATCCCTGAATCACTTTTTCCTGAAATGCTGTTACCATCACCGCAGCGTGTCTCCCTGGCTCTGCTTGCCATTGCACGAGTCAGCGAGCACAGCAGAGCAGGCAGCTTTTCTTCAGCCTCAGCCTGCCATGCCACGTGCCAGCCGTGCTCCTGTCAGCGACAGTGAGAGCCCTTGGAGCGTCAGGCTATCATGCTGTCAGGGGAAATGGCTTTGAACCGGGAGGGTTTGGGGTGAAAGAGGATTGCTGAGGAGCAGGTGGTGCGCAGGTGCTGACCTGGGTGTCTCAGAGCCCACCTTGGGCATGTTCTCCAGCTCCTTGGTTCTGGGGTCCTAGCTTGTGCGTTGAACAGGAGGAGAGGCTCAGGCAGCAGCAGGCGGCTCAGCCGACCTGTGTGAGGGGTGGTTGTTCTCAGCTGGAAACGCCAGGAGCGCCTGAATGATGAGGTGGCACTTGCAAGCCAGACTGGAGTCCTTCTGTAAATAGTACTGGGTAGCAGTGCTGCAGAGGGGAACAAATTATGAAGAGAGAATGTCTGCAGTTTTAAATAAAATGTTACAACAGCTGCACAGACCCAGATTTTAAGGTTCTGTGTTCCAGTTTTAAATGTTACAGTCCCTCTAATTTTGGATTATTTTGACTAGGCACAGCTGTTAAGTCTTTCTCTCTTCCCTCTCCTCTCCCCAAAGAACATAAGCCTCTAGAGTCTATGGTTATCTGTTGTAATAAGAGCCTAGCTGGCTATCACATATTGAATGAATGCTATTAACTACGTGGTGATTAAATTGGAAGAAAGAATGGAGAGTAACTTGAAAAAGGACATTAACTAAATAGAAAGACAATACCTTAACTTATAGCAGAAGATTTTTCAAAATAATATCCCTAAAAATAAGTATTTATTAAGAAATTCTTTAACTTGGTTTGTTTTGGGAACCGTATCTATATATGTCGTGTCTGAAAATCTTACAAAAACTTTTACAGGTGTTTCTTCAGAAGGCATTTTACTCTTGTTGCCTAAACTGGCTGACCTATTACAGTTGCCTTCCCAGGATGTTGAGTTTATCAATGCCTTTGAGAAGTAAGATCACCTCACTTGTTTAACAACAGACCAGTTAAATTACTAAGAGCACATATTAAATGTTTTTGTAGTTTTGTTAATGTTAACTAAAATAACTCGCTGTTACTAATTTAATTTCCTGAAGTAAAATATGGGGTATTTTCTACATCTGAATGTCTTTTGCAAAATGTCATAAAAGACCAGATCGGGGTAAACAACAAAAAACTGAACCATATCACAATATTGTGGCATTAAACAAACCGTACAAAACAGTGGATTGCAAATTTGTCAGTTCATAATGAGTTAAGTAAATTGATAAAATTGTGGTTTGGGATCTGTTTTTTGCTTTTAATGTCTGATGGTAATTTTCCAGCAGTCTAGTTTTAATGAAAACATTTACTCATGTAAATGAGGGGTTCAATTTGCTTGTGTTGACAATATTATTTATTTTCATAGGGAAAAATCTTTCTTTTCTTTACCATCTACTTTCAGAAATCTTTTAGAATGTACCAAGGAAATGTCATCCTTGCTTTGACGTTCATGTTTTGTTTGGGTTTTTTCTTTTATTTTAGTTTCTATGAAGTAATGTAAACTCTAGCTTAATTTGATCTGGCATCCCCGCAGTTGAACATTTGTAAGTATCTTGTATTGTGGCCCATCTGGGTTGTCATAGAAACCAGAGACCTCCATCCTCCTCATTGTTGTTGGAAATGGAATGCAAACAGGGCATCAAAGTGACATTTTTTGTAGTACAAGTGAGAGCCCTGTGAGGAGACAAACAGAAAGGGTTCTTACTGGATTTATGCTCCCGTGGCCTGTTGTAGCAGTTGTTATAGTATACCCTGTTTTCTCTTGAATATCTAGCAGCTGGGCAATAGAAAAAATGTGAGCATTGTGGGAAAGCCAAGCCTGTGTGGTTAATCTTGTCCACAGCTTTTTCCTCTCTGTCTCCTCTTGATGTATTTGTCCTGGACTGGACTGTTAACTAGTAAGGAGATTGGAGCATGTTACTGCAAATCATTTGTGCTGTGAGGGGCTGAAAGAACCAATTACGTAGCATGTCCACATGGCTTAACGTTTCTCTGCACTGATCTTCCATCCTGTTACAAGAAAAAACAGCCAAATACTTCTGGCAAATGTGTTTAAAGTTTTCACTTGCAAAATAGTAGAAATGCCAAGTGATCATTCTTCAAACCTGTATGCATTTAACAGATATAATTGCAGAATCACACACCACTTCCCTTCCCCCACGTACGCTCCAGCTGTGTGCTCAGCAGTTCTGCCGGCATGCTGGTGAATGGTCCTGTCTCCTCCCCAGGACAAAGAACCTTTGAAATCGCCGCTGAATACTCACCAGTGCTGCCAGTTGTACATGATTGTGGATTTCCAAAATAGGTCGAGAAATAATTTTCTAAATAGCGACTTGCTCATCGACTGAAAGACAGGCTCCGTCAGCACAAAGAGGGCACAGGAACAGTTTGGTTTTGTGTGTGGGAGAAAAATCTTAGTACAGTCTGTTCATGCTGAGCATACTGTTGCTGGCCTGAAAGCAGCTGCCTCTATAGCCTCTGCTGCTGGTGCAGTTTCTTGAGCAATGTGGGTCACTGGGCAGGCTTCTCATCTTCTCAGAGTTGATTAAGGAAATGAGTTTCTGCTCCTATGCAAAAGATAGATCCTCTAGTTCAGAGAGCTATGCAGTATGAGAGTCTGTGCTGCAAGAGTTAAAGGCTTGGAGCAAAACCCCCTCTTTCATCAACGCTCTGGTAAATTGGAAGAGGAAGATGAGAAATGTGGAGGCAGAATGCTACAATCCTGCATTATTTGTCTAGCTCATAATTAATACATTCAAAATGCAGAGTAAGAAAAGGCCACTGAATTATTATTACTATTTACATAGTACTAGTATATGTTAAGTATTTCAAAAGATCTTTGCATACTAGGTTTTTGGCCTACAGAGCATTGTATGATAATCATACAACCTACCAGCAGGGAAGCAAAACAGGAAAAACAGTTAAGAATGTGGGTCTGTGGGGTTAAATCAAGCATGGTTTAGTGCTCAGTTCTTGCATATGTATATATGAAATATGGATGAAATATGGACTTTTTTCTTCAATTAGATAGTTATTTCTAATACATTGAGAAAAATCTTAAAGTATTCCCTCCACTACTACTTGTGTCACCTCAGACTTCCCTCTGGGCATAGGCCTGACATATCAGTGAGAAGTGGCTTTAAAAGGGGCTTGTGTGGCTGAAGTGTGCCCTTTTTCCCAAGTCATTCTGATAAAATGTAATGCTTTCTTCTACAAGCCATTCCTAGCAGTGAGAAAAGATTCATTTTTGCTTGTCTGACTTCACTACTTTTCAATTCAGCTTTACAATGTCTGTGAGTGCTCTTTGCTTGTATGAACCTGTTTTTTCTTACTCTTTTCTGTGTTTCCCGATTTCTTTTTTTGGTATTGTTCTTTTGTTTTCTTCTGAGCTTCCTCACAATCAGTGACAGCTTGACTGTCTTCCTATGCAAACTGACAGACGTGTTTTGGATTTACTGTGGTTTTGATATAGAATCACAGAATAGTCTGAGTTGGAAGGGACCCAGAAGGATCATCAAGTCCATCTCCTAAGTATATGGTCCATATGGGGGTCGAACCCATGACCTCAGCATTATTAGCACCATGCTCTAACCAGCTGAGCAGAAACATATTTATATGATCCTCCAAACAATTGCCATGGAAGTGCTACTGGGCTCATAATGAATACTGGCTATACAGTGCAAAGTCAAGTGTTTTTGTTGGCATGTTAAAATCTTTGTGCTGGGTTGGGGTTTTTTTGTTTGGTTGTTTTATGTTTTTTTAATTTCTGCAACACCTTTTATGCACTGACATTTTTGTTAAAATTGGTTGATATTTTCTCAGCTTTTGGTCATGGTGTTTGTTTTTTCGAAGTAAAGTTAGGTCACTGTTTATTTACATGCCCTTGTATGTATTTAGTGATATAAAAGTGTGCATGTGTAGGATAGATATTTTAAAAGCCTTTTTCTTCTGCTTGCATCCTGTCTCAACTCCAGATGAATTACAATAGAGGATAGTTTTACCAAAACAAATTAATAATTATGCTCTACTTTCTTGAATACGTGCCCTGTTGTATTTGTTAGAAAACAAATTGAAACCCTGAAGCTTGTTTCCCCGACACAGCCCTGCATTTCAGCATCAACTTGATTTATTCAGAGGTAGTGTGAGGGAAAATGTTTTCTCAGTTGTTTCTTTCATCTAATAGCCCCTCAACCTCAGAGCCCACAGAACCTGCTCCCTAATCTTGAAGCTCCTTTTGGCCTCTCGTTTTGTGGAGGTTATCTGAGAAAGAGGAATATGTAGGGGCTTATTTTTACAGACAGGAGTTTAAAAGGGTACACATTACACGTATCAAACTTTAATTAACCTCTTGTTGCAAAGACAGTTCAGCTTTAAGGTAGTTTTCTGGGTTAATAATAGAACTTGAGATCCCAGTATGAGTAAAGCTACCAGACCTGAGGACACAAAGCAAGATGCCTTGCTGTAACAACCTGTGCTTCAGTTGCTAGGTTTCTGCAATCTTTCAGTCCTTCTCAACAGCACAACATGTGATTCCTTTTAAAAAAAATCCATCTGTGCGAAACCATGTGGAGGAAAACTACTGTTTTGTGATTTACAGCTATTAGAGACAGGTGTGATAGGTGTCTTTAGAGAAACATGAGAGAGACCCAATGATGCTGTTTCTTAGAAGTTCGTGGGGTTTAAGCTAACGCTTCCAAACAGATTTGCAACTGAATTGTCATGCAAGAAATGCTGAGTGAATGTCAATGAAATAATACTTCTGAGTTTCATTAAGACTGTCTGATACCTCCTAGTGCAGGTTTAGCTCGTCAGACCAATTTGTAGAATGAAATGTGTTTATCCAGTTATATGTTGCATGTTCTCTGCAGTAAGTAGCAAGTCAAACATATGGTGTGAAAAAGAACTTGCACTTCATTATGTGATGAAAATATGTTTAATGTTTTTGTTTAATCTTTTTTTTTTTTTAAGCTAATTTGCCTTTTAAATCTAATATGGGCCTGAAGTGGCACAGAAGAAATCTTGGTCTTCCCTAATACCACAATTATTATATTATTGAGAATTGCATAAAGAGGAATTACAGGAGACCTTACTTTCTCTTTCTTACCTCTTTGTGCTGGGTTAAAAGATCTGTTCACCCACCTCATGGGCCCCCCAAATGGTCAAGAAATCTTCTCCACTGACATAATATAAAAGAAAGGTGCTTGGATTATTTTTGAGAGGTCTTCTGTACAAAGAAAATATTAAGACAGTGTAGAGCAAAATAGTTCTTTCTGAAAAATATTTTCTAAGAGGTGTTGGGAAAATAAAAAACATTACCAAAAAGTTCTAAAGAGGTGCATTTCTCAGGTGATTAGTTTAAAAAGTCTCCATCAGCTGCAATGTTGCATTCTTCAGAGGTGAGCATAGCCCACTTGACAGAAAACAGTATTCCAAATGGGGTTAGCAGCGATGGCAGACCGCTCCAGGAACTGGAAACACTCCTGCAATACTTCATTCTGAAAGCAGTTTGAACACTAGATGCTTACAGCCAGGAATTTTGGAGCTTTAAGTCATGATTCTAGTACACACTTCAAAAAATATGAGAGCACAAGTTATAGAGGCACTGGGTACAATTCATGTGTAAAATTCTCTTTTACAGAAGTAAGAGCTAAGTCTGGCACAGAAATGTCAATCTGCTTTCCTTCGGTGCTAGTCGGACAAATTTTAATCCTAGCTCAAATAAGATTTAATTGCATTATAGCATTGAATCACTGTGTATAGATTTTTACAGAACAGGAGATAGGGATGTTTCAGATAAATTTCTTCAATGTCCTAATTTTGTTTGTTTCAAATTTATTAGGTTTAAGAGAGAATATCATCTTTAGTAGAGAAATTATATCTGACAAAATTATTTTGCACTTTGTTAACATCAAATGTACCCCAACAAGATAGTACATTATTCTTCCAAAAAACTGTTGTTAAAAAGGTACTTGTGTTCACATTTTGAGTAAGTGTATCTTAGAGGTAAGAACTAACTGTCGTCTGCCTATTCAGCTTTCCTGAGGCAACCTCAGTAGCCTGACAGTTTTGGATTCACTGTGTTTGGTCACATCCACAAATTCTGAATTTCTGTCGTATATTACAGACTTAGATGGCGCAAGTTAAATTGCATTAAAGACTGAATGGGCATCTTTAGATGAAATTTAAGAAAATTTGAGAAAGGAGGTCCAAAATCTATTATAGATGTAGGAGATGGGTCTGACGGTCTTTAATGATCACACTTGTAAACCAAGTCTCTTCAAGTTACTTTTAGGTGGGTTCAGTAGCACTATTTACCTTTCTGTTATAAGAGAAGGACCGTTCTCTTTGTACTGGAGGGCATCTTTGACAACATTCGCCAGAACTCTGAAATAAAATTCCTGAGCCATTCTGAACAAAGATAGGGCTGGATTCATTGCTTGGCTTGTAGCACAAACATTTTGTTTCAGACACTTCAAAGTTACCAAGTCTTAGAAAACAGCAGTCATTTAAAAATATTAGCTGACGCCTGGGAAACCTACTGTAGAAGTAAGTTATATTTATTTATGGAGATACATGCATATGCAAGTATCACAATATGTTAAAAATCAGGAGAGGGATGGGAAAGGATACTGGAGCTAATAGCAAGAAGAGTATTGCCATCACTCATTTATATAGACCAGTTCCACATACCACTTTATGTTGTGAAGTAATTTGAAACAGTTAAAAAATCCAATGGATTGTATAAAATGTCATTCAAAAGTGCAGATTTCGTAGTGTTTAATTTATTTTTAAAATAATTTGGATTCTGTTCCAGATTGTTTACAGTCCCTCCTTCCAAATTTGTTTCTCTTTTATCTGTGTAAGCATGTGCTGACACTGTTACTCAGTATACACAAATGCTAATCTACCTTCATGCGCATGGAAAATAGCTTTCCTGGCACTGAGTTTAAAACTCTCCTAGAATACATTATAATTGAAGAAGCCTCTCTTTTTAGAAAAGCCGACCATTTATGTGGTCACTGTTGATAAGGTTATGTATAAATATAATGCTGTTTGTTAGCAGTGTGGTCCTCAGAACATACAACAAACAACCCCAGACACTGGAAGTGCATTTAGAAAAGATTTAAATTTCAGAAGTAATTTTCCTTCTCTGTACTCTGGTTGCATATACTAACGTGATCTAATTATAATGTAACGACAACTTCTCTTCTATTGCCCTGCATGCTTTAATGCTCTAAATACATTTCTCTTGGCAGGTGTTTGCAGTGAGGTGAAAGTGTGATAACTGTTGGGTTCCCCATTGTGACTAATTCCCTAGTTCTGCATTTGGCTTTCTGATAGATCATGTATCTCTGAAGTTCAAGGAGTAGAGTTGTGAGGGAAGTGGGTAGGGTGAGGCTGGTGTCCATCTGTGTATAATTCAGCTGAATGTGACTGCAGCTCAGTAACAGAGCTCCAGCGCAGCTTCTGCGAGGGCTGCCGAGCTGAACTGTTCCTTCAGTTACACGTGCTGGTCTTGTAAACGCTGCCGAGCCTTATCAAACACAGCCAGTTGGTGCTGCTGGTATGAAAGCACAGGGGAGCTCTCATGTGGAAGGTTAATGGAGTGTAATTAGAAAGAAGAATGAACTGCTCAACCACTCTATCTCCCTCTACCTGCACTGAGAGTGACAAGTGCTCTGATCTTTTATAAACCCTAGAGCAGAGGTTTAACAGTCTAAAATTATGACAGTATAACTGTCAAACAAGCAGGCACACTGTGAAGTAGTACTATGAACTTGCGGATAGGAATGTTTATGTTCCCTCATGTGGACTCTATTAGTACTTTTTTCATGCAGGATATTGTCCAAACTTACATAGCAGGTCTCAAATACATTCTCCTGTGAAGTATCCATTGATATCAGAAAGATCTTCGTGTGCCATTTGTGCCTTCTTCATGTCTGCATATCACATAACCATTACCTTGCAGGATGAAGCAATGGCACCATCCTAGGGCTTTGATATCAAGGAATTAAGCTTTCATAGAGAAGAGTTCTGGTGGAAGCAAGAACAGTTACTGGGATTTATATTGTGGGAACTAAACAAAGTTTGAGATTACATACATAAATTGAGATTGGATACTAATGCCTGATCCTATGAATTAAGTTAGATACTATGTATGTCTGTTGAAAACTATCATATTCTTAAAATGTTTTTTGTCTTTCATCTATAGCATGCCATTGTGGGTTGTTTTTTTTCTTTGAATAGAATACAGATAAACTTTAATTATTAAACTGCAACTAGGAAGTAAAGGGAAGTGACCTCACATCAGTTCCAAAAAGAACAAGGAAATTACTGATTTAACTTCCTATGTGTTAGAGGCCGTTATACCCTACCCCAGTAATTCTGTCTGATGTCTTTTGATTCACGGAGAATTGGGCGGTTTGATTATCAAGGGTACTAAATTTTTGTCTTCCACATCTTTGTTTTTCAGACAACAGGTGGTGGATTAGGCTGCCAGATTTTCTGAAGGTCCTTGCAATGTCAGCAGGTTGATTAGGGGAAATTTGCCCAGCTAGTCCTAGCAGGCAGTCCACATCCTGCATTGCGGTGGATGGGAAAAAACATCCCAGCAAGTCTGACCTGGAGAATTTTTTTTCCCATTCCAAGTCTAAAATCAATAAGAATCTAAGTATGTAAAGAAAGTAATCAAAGGAAGAAGAAAAGCTTGCTTTGCTTAGCCTCTTTTCTCTAGCTGTGGCCAGTATGTAGTGTTTCAGAAGAAGGTGAAAAAAGAACCTTGAGTGTATCTGGTTGTTTATGCCTTGTACATGTTCGTGTTCTAAAGAGTAAGGCTGTCTTTATGTGGAATTCCAGTGCTGGAGAAGCATGCTGGGAACAGTGATGGCACTTGCACTGTCCCTTGTAAGGGATGAGAATGAGCAGAGGCTTCCCAAGTCTCAGGTCCCTTTCTCTTTCACATGTACTATACAGTCCACTCTGAAACTCGGATTAAGCATTTCCTTTGGAAAGTTGTATACCCTTTTTCTAGAGACTTTAAACCATGGTAAGCCATTACCTTTCATATTAGGCTGGTCCAGCATTTAACCATATCTGCCTCTTATTTCAAGGTTGAACTTGTTGAACTTCAACTTGCAGATACAGAATCATCATTTTACATTTCTCAGAGAAACGAAAATTTCTCTCATCACTGGATTTCTTTTCTATATATAAATATCTATACTCAGTGAGTAAATTGCCTCTCAATAAACTGGATATGTGGAGCCTCAGTAAGCTGCACATTACACAGCACTGTTTGTTGGGTCCTTGATTATGGTTGTGGTTTTCCTTTGAACTGTCTCTGGTAGGTCTGCATCCCTTGAGAAAAAGGTAGCTTTCCATTCTTTTGGGAAAATGCCTGTTCTCGAGTGTTTTAATTTAAGAGCATGGTAGTTCAGCAAATCTTCAATTGTTGAGTAGTTTTAGCCTTACTTAATTACACATCTTTTGTGCCAAGATAAACAAACACAGTTCCTCTCCCCAAGCCATGTAAATTGGGCTGGCAAGGAAGAACCATGGCTTTGTTTTTCAGAGAGTCACTGTTGTCCAAGCCACAAACCTTGATACAATTGAAGGCCAGCAGTTTGGAACTTCTGCAGTGATTTAATTTGATGCCTTCTCTGCAAAACAGGCATTTTTCTTTCTTTTGATTTTCTTTGGTCAACTAAAGAGAATAGTACAGCAGGTATATAAAGCTGAAGAGAACACCTGTATTTGATATACTGTTTAAATTACTGGGAAGAAGAGAAAAATCTCTCATTTGAGTGGGGTGACTTTTTGCTCTAATAACTCATTCCACTTATGAAGGTAGAGATCAGCAATGAACTGTGATGTGATGTTATTAGTGATAGGTTTGAATTGAATTGTCATTGAACAGTATCTAATTGACAACAGAGAAAATGCTGGAGTTAGTTTGTGACATTTGTAAAGCAACTGTGGAAATGAAATACTAGATGCTGTTAACAAAATCAGAGTTAGCAATAGGGGCTGTACGATAGAGTTTGAGCATCCAGATCTTTCTGTTCACATGAGAATGCATTTTCATTCTGTGGTTTAGTAAAACCAGCCGTCTTGCTTGATACTTCTGATGATGCATAAGGCATGTGAGCATGAACTATGTTTCCTTTTGTGAGGAAGAGAGGAGGTGTGATTCAGTTGTGAGATTAGCTGTAGGATTCACAAGAACCCTAGTGAACTGACTAAATTTTAGTCAAGGACTGTGGTACTGTGCACGTTAAAATGTGCAGTAGTGTATTGTAAAATTACTTTATGACTATCCTTTCCACTTGAGTTATTCAAAATGTGAGGAGTTACCAGATTAAAAAGTGCACTTCTCTTTAGGTTGTTTGTTTCTAAAACATGAAATAAGTTTACTTATTTAAATTGCTCTACTTTGCTTGCTTAATGCAGACAAATTCAGTTTAAAGGATGTCATGTGATGAGATAAGTCACAGGTAGGAGAAAAGAAACATCAGGACTAGCCTGGTGGAAGTGTTTATCTTTAGTAACCAGGTCCTGTGTATAGATGCAAATGGCTTTTCCAATGGGGGTAGATGTTCCTGTGTGTGCTCCTGCATAAGAATAACAATCCACAGTATTTTTTGTTCTGAGATTTTATACTGCAGGCTTCAGTCTATGACAGATTTTACAAGACCGCATTACATGCTTCTAGTAAACTAGGTTCAGTTGGAGATTGTACAAACTTTTTTTTACATTGAAGTACAAAAGAACTTGTGTTTCATTTCTGAAAATATGTCTAGATGGCTTTTTTATTCTTCCCTTAGGAATGTTTTTTTTTCTCCATAACACAGACAAATGGGGGTAGAACAATAAGATGGGCAAGATAAAATTAAAATGAGCACCTTTTGCAGTGTAGTCAGCAGTTTAGTTCTTTAATTTCTTCAGTGTTTTTATGTTGAGCTTGTCCCCATATCCTTTTACCAGTTTGTATTTGTATTTGGAAGTATTTCTGTAAAGGAGAAAAACCTAAAGCAAGACAAACTGTGTCAAACCTTGTCAAATTAAAAAAAAAATTAATTTAATTCCTTTCATTCCATTCTTCCTTAATTACATTCAAAGTACTGCACTTAACTCTTTTTTCTGTTCTGTTTTGCCTGTTGTCACACACTTAATTTCCCATTCATTAATTGCTTCATTGTTTAATTATTGTTGCTGTTCTTACAAGTTTCTTTCTGTTAACATAAGTGCTGGGGTAAGAAGCTAGATATTACGCTTAGTTAATATGTAAGCTGCAGGAAAACATTGTATGTGTGCTGCCTCTACTAGTTGTTTCTCTGTACTCTGCTTTGTGCAAGAGTAAATAATCTAAAACAAGAAGACAGTGATGCATAAGGCATTTCACGGTACAACATTCCCTTCCAAAAATTAATTGGTCTTGTGGTGCTGCAAATGGTAAAAGACATGGTACTGAAAATAAAGCAATCAAGAAGTCACATAAAGCAGAATAGCACAACAGCTATTTTTGGCCATTTTAATTTATAATTCTAGCTATGTTTTTAAATTTTTAAAAAAATAAGCATTCTCCCCTGTTAAGAATGAAGGAAAGAACATTATTTTCAGAACTGTCATAATCCACTTCTGAATGATTTCTAGCAGCTTTAAGTGGTGTTTTTCTATCATAAAGGAAATATCCAGCATCTCTTTCAAAATATGTATGTTCGTGTCTGAACCGTGTGTTTGTTTCAGAATCACACCTGTAGGAATTTAATTAAAATATAATTAAGTGTGATAAGTCTACCAACATTTTTAATGACAAAAGTACTTTTCACATCATGCCAATACTGTCTCACAATATTTATTTGACATAATATTAAAGTCGATTTTTATGGAATTAAGTTTAATTTAAATTCCATTTTACACAAGGTACCATATGCCATAGTCAGAAATTGTATTAAAGATATTAAGACTGCAAAGCAAACTCGTGACTTTTGGGGTACCAAAATGAAGTGGTTCATCTCTAGTGCTCATCAGTATTGTAAGTGTATTGTTCAGTTCATCCCACAGGACCATCATGGCAGAGGGAGGAGATGAATTCAGTTGCCCTCACATGCTCTGCAACCTTTTTTAGACATGCAGAAGTCCTCGTGTCTTTGTGCTGCTTTTGGCTGTGTTTTCTGTGAGCTGAATGCAGCACATGCTCTTTGGGACAGTTACTGGAGTGTTGGCAATGCAGCCACTGCCTGGGTAAGGTTAGATACCCATGTATTTTAAATAAAGCTTAAAAAAAAATACAGGTTTTTCAGCTATAAAGAAATAATGCACATTTCAGTAATGATGCCCAGTAAGGCATTCAAGTATGAGGTGGAGGTGATCTCCCAGTCCCACTGCTACATTTCCATTCAGCATTCAAGCACCTCTGCCTCAGGGGAGCCTTTTCTGACTGAAAGATGTAAGTGCCATTTTGATCACCTTTAAGAAGTAGGAAATTGTATCACTCTTTTTTTCTGGAAATAAAATTATTTCTAGGTTAGTTGCTTTCGAATTTTTAGTTGATAAAAAGATCTGGCTGGAAGTGAAGCATAGCCACAAGTGCAGAATTCCATAAAAACACGCGATAACCACAGAAATAGCTGAAAAATTTCTGTAGTCTTAGATCATTCTTTCAATGGAATTTAATTCAAGCTGGTTTGTACAACAGGGGCTTTTTTCCTTACTGGTGTAGATTCTGCGTCAACAATTTCTATAATTGGATTTCACTATTTTAAATTTTAGATACCATCTTAAAGCAGTAGTTGAGTGTACAGTTGTTCTCCTTGCTTGTAATCTTTCCACTCCCAAATTCCATTCCCCAAATGCACCCTCTTCGCAGGTTAAAGACTAATAGTAACAGATCTCCAAAATCTTTTAGCTTCTTTCTGCCATGGAAGTTCTGGTATCTTTCTCTTTGGGTAGTGACAGGGGATGGGACTGACAAAGAGAGAGAAGGGAGGCTGGAAAGGAATATTGCAGAGAAATGAAATTCCCTCCATCCTCCCCACTTTCCAAGAGGAAATCGGTACTTCTTCTTAACCGTTTCACTCGCAGCAGTAGGCAGCTTTTATATCCCAGAGAACTTCTTGGTCATTGGAGGGCACAGGTAACCGAGGGTCCGTAATAACTGACTTCCTGAGATTGGGAGAGCAGGCAAGTGTGTCACTGGCAGGCAGCTGAGCAGTTCAGACCACATCAGCTTTGGTTTTGTGATATGAAATGTATGTATTGCAAGGTTATTTAGTATGCTAGTTTGCGCTCTCATTTTCAAAATATCTTTATATTTTAATTTTTATTGATTTTTGAAGTTTAAAAACAGACCTTCCTTTAGATATGGATGTTTTTCTGAGTGTGTTTCCTGAAAAAAGAGGAAAATGTGTCACCAAATACAACAAGAGATCTAGTATTTAAAAAGATACATATACTCAGAGAACTAGTTTTTCCTTGATTGACTGATTAAAATGGAAATAATGTGTAGCAAATAAGGATAAAACCCTTTAGTCTTACTAAATTTTAAGTTTGCTCCAAGGACTTTACTTATCCTATAACAACATATTCATGTTTTTATATGAACACAGAGATGTCTTTTGGCACAGATACATGGCCAAGAAGATCTATTTTCTGCTTAATCAAACAAAAATAATCTTCCAGTGCTGTGTTAGGATCTGGCCTGTGGCATGAATGGGAAAATGGTATAGCAAAATGTCACAGTATTGATTGCAATTATTAACTTTAAGGAAGGGTCATATAAGATGTCTCAGGCTCTGAACTGAGTGGTGTGAACGGTTCCTGATGAGATTAGCGATAAAGATGTCAAGGCAGCAGGGCTCTGAGATGATGTAGTGTGCTTACAGGGCACTGTTCGACAAATGTGTTTGGAAGTAGTCTGATAGTAACCATTGCACAGGGCTAGCAGTTCCTTTTTGGGTAGAATACTGTTTAGAAGAAAGGATGAGATTATTAAATTCTTTCACATTGTGGATGTAAAGAGAGGATTGGCATTCAGTTTTGAGGAAGGTTCAGTAAACTTGAAATACAAATGCTTTTCATACATTCATATTATGGCAGGAAAAGGAACTATTCTAGGAATATGAGGAGAGCTAGAGCTTTATGACATGCAGAAAACTTATGTTGTGTGCATGATGATGTGTTTATGATTAATTTCAATTTAAAATGTTGAAGTTGTCAGTAAGAATTAAATATTCTTAAATAAGAGCAGGAAGGAAAAATGGCAATGGCTACATGTAAAGAATTATGAATTTCTTAAGAATTCTGTGGTACTTTTAGAACACCTGAATCTGACTGGCATTCAGTCTCTAAGACATGCAGCTAGGGCTTGATATCAGCCTTGGCAAATTGCAGCCATACAGACTGTACTTTCTGCGGCACAAACTGTCTTTAAAATTGATTAAGAGCAGTCAAATAACTGAGGAACAATTTTAAAATACAGTGTTAATGAAGTCTGACAGTAAACAAGCGGGTTTTTCATAGCACCCTCCTGTTTAATTCCCTACCGGAGGAGGCTCTGCTGAGGTTGCTGCAGACAGACACGTGCTGGGCGCTTGTGTGGCTGCGGAGCAGCACTTCCAGCAGGATGCCGGAGGAGCCGTGCGCTGCGTGCGCTGTCAGACCAGCGGCGTGGGCTGAGGCCGTGCACAGGGGGACGCAGAGGCGAGCGCTGGAACTGGGAGTCGATTTGCTCCGAGTTCCTGTGTAGGTGCAACCCTGAGAGACTCGTCTGGTTTTGCTAATTCAGCTATGTAACTTTGAAATACGTTGTTCGGAGTGTCTCTCTTGATAATTACAAGCAAACAGATAATCGCAACAGTCTTGCAGATAGTAAAATGATTTCTGTAGTTTCAATGTAGTATTTTTACTGACAGTTAGTAGAAGCAGCTTATTAAACTGCGTAAGCAATTGGCATGCAGTGCAAACTTCAGTTTTACTCTCTGAATCTTAAAAGCATTAGATGTTTCTTCCAATTTAATATCTGCATAATGGATATGGATGGCAGGATATGCTGCTGCCAGGCAGCTCTCAGCAGCCTCTAACAGGCTAGTGTAGACTTCCAGAGCAACGGCGTTTTTCCACTCACGTTATCCATCTTGTGCCAAATATGCTGAGCCTCAGTTTTTGCACAAGGCACTAATACAAACTGTGCTTCGGTCCTGTTTTACCCCACCTCTGCAGGCCGTGGTTCAGGCCCGGGGGTGGGAGAGGCGGTGTGTGAATGCCATGTGACTCACCTCGCTCCTGCTCCCCTGCTCTCCTCGCTGGCTCTTGCCCCACTGTACCAGTATGGCAGAGGAGTCCTCAGCCTGCCTCTCCCTCTCTCTCTCTTTTTTTTTTTTTTTAATTTGATCCTTACACTAATGTTCCTCCCAGTGTTAAAACAAGATGGAAATTCATTCTTGGGCCATTGCTGCTGTGATTTCCTTCAGTCGGGGAATCAGTAGAAGAGCACCATTATCCCTGAATTTCATACTGGCAACTGTGGAAGACAAAAACTCCCTTCCTGTTCATGCTGGCTATGGTAATTCTTTAGCCTCCTGTGCAGTGTATGTGCAGTCCATTTTTTGGCAGGTATTCTATAAGCACGTTGCATTATTTCCTCCCTTACTTTGCTGCTTTCTCCTCTCCTCCCCCTTGGGTTACTCTCTGGAAATGTTTTTTTCAGCTCTTGTATCTGCTTGCTGACACTGCACTTTGATTTGCACGTTAACATGGTTGATCTTTTCAGAAAGCGATTTTAAATGATTGTTCGGTTATTACGTATACAAGCAAGCTGATAGACACAGGATGTTTAAAACTATGTGAAATATTGAATTAGGAAAATGCCTCATGCACTTCTATTATATTATCCTAGTTTCAGAAACAAACAATTTACAGTTTTTAGGCTTTGACAGCTTTTAGCACTTCACTGGATGCAGGGTAAAATAGTTCCTTCAGGCTGCTGTCCATTACTAACTCCCTGAATTTTCAGTGAGGTTGGGCCTGGATTTCTCTTGTCAGAGCTGAACAGGCATCCTCAGCCAGGGCTGTGGGTTTTATAGATGCCAGGCAGTCTTTCTGTACCTTCAAGTCGCTGAATTCAGTCTTTTTCTAGAAGGTTAATCATGTGAGCTCACGCATTGCAACATTATGAAATAGGGGTTGGGGGGCTTGTTGCTTGTGGATTTTATTTGGCTTTTTAAGGTTCCAGTTTTTAAATCTGCTGATATGGGAACCTGCCCTTTTTGTTATCTTCTGGGCTAGAGGTACACACATTGTGTGAGGCATCGTGCTGTTTTAGCTCATCATTAGCAAGATACTTAAAATTATAAGTCTACTGTATACCTGCAAAATGAAGAGAACAAGTATTTTGTTAGCTCAGAATGTCATCACCATGAGTGAATGAAATTTGAGGAAAAATATTCTTCCAGTTGTTGTAAATAGCTGAATGTTTTGGGTTTTTTTTCTCCATCTCTATGTTTTGTACTGTGTCTAAATATTAATGCTTCAAAACAAAGCAAAAAAAGAAAATCAAAGCATTTGGTATCATCAAAATGGTTGTGTTATTTTTAACTTCCTTCCCCTGTAAGTGCAACTTCTTGGAGCAACTCACTGAATATTGGTCAGTGGCTTTTGGCAAAAACAGTGAGATCACCTTGCTGGGCTGTAATACTCCTCTGTGGCCAATTTTACACTATGCCTATTAGATGACACCAATACCTAAAATTCTAAAAAGAGGAATCCCACTAAGCTTCTGAGCAGTCCCTTATTTACATTAAATATATCTTTAGGTGTTACGATTTTCTCTAGTATGTGCAGCTAAATAACTCTCATCATTTCTGTTTATGATTTTGTTTATCTGGTAGAAAAGAGTGGTGGAACAGCTTCGAAAGAATTTGATAGTGAAGCAGGAACAGCCAGACAGTAAATTTCAAATACAGCCATTGGCACAGTCAGAAAACAAACTACAGACACCACAGCCACAACCACTACAGCAACTACAGCAACATCACCATCAACAGCAGCAGCAGTCCACGGCACCCTCTCCAAACGTGATAGGATCACAGGTAAAAATCTACAACAATTCTTTTTCTTATTAAAGGTGAAACTCACTGAAAATTAAAAAAAAAAAAGGAAAAGTGCAAAAAGAAAACTGCAAACTTTCACTTATGCCTGCTAGTGTACCAATATGAATTTCTTCTTCTATGCATATGCAGATACCAGTCTTCTGGGGTTTTTTTGGCAGAAATCTCCAATCTGAGTGTAAAAAATTATGTACCGTTTAAAAGTTGAATCATAACCCCACAGAAAAGAAGGGTGGCAGTATCACCTTTCTTAAAAATAAATGAAAGTTTAGCAGATGAGCCTGTCTTTTACATAGGTGCATGAATGAGTCTGACAATACCTAGTAGATCTCAAGGAACAGTAAATACTTTACACACATTGTATGAGGTATATGATTAGAATTCTTTAATTTTAAATGGCTAAAAAAATGCCCTCTACAAATGTGAACAAAATGCAAGAAAACAGTTCCTTCTTCTTTCTGCTTAGTTCTTTTAAAGCAGATGTAAGTCATACCAAATTATACTTACCTGAATTTTCAAGGATTTGTGTAAAAGTATACCGTGTTAATTGCAGAGTTCAAGTTTTAGAAAATAGTGTCTTTATTGGGAAGGTGAACTGAATTTCAGTACAGTATAGGATCAGAGACATAATCCCAGAACTCAACAGAGAAAGTGGTTTGCTTAAGAGGAGAATTTCAAGTTTCTCCTGTTCAGATATTTTGATTTACAAAAGTGTACTAGAAAAAGCAGAGAGGCATTCTCTAAAAAGAAGTGTGTATTAAGTCTTTTTTTCCTATTGAAGCAATCTTAGGAGCTCATGTTTACTGGATAGGCAGATGGCAGATTTCACCCATGAAGTTTGCTTTATGCACATTGCAGTGAATCACACCCATAGCTTTGACCAATTGTGATTCTCATCTTCCCTTTTTCTGAAAGCAGAGGAGAGAGAAATGATTGGGCTGTTAGTTCTCTTGTTAACTCAGTAAGTTGGTTTGGATGTGCTCTAAAATGCATTTGTGAAGCTTAGCTAATTGTATTTTTGAGAAAAGTATATAAGAAATGAAACAAACCTAACTAAGGAAAATGTATTTTGAGCAGCAACATCAATATCAAAGCTAAAATGGAACAAAAAAAGCAAATATTACTGTGTTCTAAGGTATTTATAGGCAAACAATGTATCACTGTTGTATCAGTGATCTCTGTTTCTCAGTCAGGAAACGTGAGAGCAAATACAGTTTCATGTGTTTCTCAGTATTCCACAGTTTGCATTCATTCATTAACTTCCAGGTCATCTCCTGGCTTGTAAAAATTGAGATTTTGCTCAAAGTTAAAGAGCCCTCTAGCGAAACAGTCAAAAAACTGCTACACTCTTCTGACTACCATTGGTACAGTAGTACTTGGAAAGTAGTTACAAATTGGAAGGCAGGTTGTCCTATCCCTTGGATAAATAAGCCAGCTTTTATCCTTAACACTTTTCTATTTTTATTTATGTTGGTAAAATACTGAAGTATCCTCACTTGTTTCTGCACACATTTTGCATCTAAAGTTGTGCCTCTGTCTTACTGTGTCTCAAGTTCTTTCAGCAAAGAAAAGTCAAATATTTTGTCTCTGAGAAGTTTTTTCTTGCCTGCTTTTGGAAATAACACATTTTTCAAGGCTGTGTCAGTATAGAGAATGCTTTCAATGACTGTTTTCAGAGTAATCAAATTTAGGAATCAAAGTATATATGCCGTAGGTAACAGTGATGTTTTAATGTACATATGTCCAGTAAGAAGGGCTTTTAAAATTTTCATAAGCAACAAGCCTGCTAAAAGATCATATTACTGCAATATTGTGTGCAAAAATGCAGACTTCCCATGAATGCCACTTCAGTTTGAATTAATGACTACTTTTTAGAATAAACGATCTAATTACCGCTCAGAAAAGTAACAGGGATATTCAGGCTCTGTGATCTTCTGACTGAAACTGTACTCTGAGTACTTGCAGAGTTAATAGAACCCCTTGAAAGAGTCACAGTCTTGTGTTACATAATTGATTACACCTTTCTTTAAAATGTTTATGGCTGAATGTAATGCTTGTGAAAATGATACCACGTTACATCTCATTGGAAAAGCTTGAATAATGTTACTGCATTATGGGAATGGAACCTCTTGCTTTGGGGAAGGTGCAGCAGAGGTCGATAAGCTCTTAGATCTCAGATAAAAAGTTTAAAAAATTGTGTTGCAACAAGGAAAATTTAATTATGTCTGGATTATTCATAAATGTATAAAACTGAAGCATAAATTATCCTTTGATTTGGCATTATACAGTTATTTTTTTCACACTTGTGCATAATTGACAGGGGACATCGATTAATTATTATGAAATTAGAGGTGTGAAGGTAAACTGTGTTTCTGTTTAAGGGAACAGTATTGGTTCTGAAAATACTGAAGAATCCGACTGGAAATATATTATTTTATTAGAAAAAAGATAAAGGTCTTGTATGATTAAAATCAAGTAGTCTAAATCAGACATGTTCAGAACACAAAGACTGCCTGGTGCCTGGTTTTCCATTTTTTCCTCTGTAGAACCTAGAGCTGACATCAGGAGGGAATGGTGGTTATTTAGTACTAAGAGCATTTGATCATGCCACTAAAGTTTTGAAGATGCAGTGCCATTGGTGCAATGGAGTTTTTACACCAAAGAGAAAAGAAATAAGATCATTTGCCATTCTGTCGAGCGTCACTTGTCATGAGTTTTCTGTTTGCATCGTGTTCTGGTTTTATATGGAGATGCTCACCTTGTTGCTTTTTGATGAGATTTGTGATGTCCATTTTCCTTAGCATTTGGAAGGCAGTACATTTTAAAACAAAACTGTGAAATAATAGTTGCTTTAACTTCGGAATTTTGGGTATGATTATTGAGGCATTTCAGATAAATGCTGGTGTTACATGATTCAAAACCACTCTTTTTAGAACAGGCCAAGAGAAGTAATGGTGTCAAATATATGTTCCAAAACTAGCCCGTTCCACAGAAGTTAAACTTAATTGCCTGCAGCTGAACAGACTAACAGCCAGCTCTTACAACTTCAGGACAACCCTACTGGTACTCTTAGGAAGGAAAGTTCAGTGCAAGATGTGTCACTAAAGCTGAAACTGGGATGCCCAAAATAAAAATACATTTTTGTTTTAAAGCAACCAACTTATGAACATCTTTCCCCCTCTTTCTGTGATTGTGAGGTTCACTGTAACTACAGTTTCCATTTGAAAATAAGAGTTTTACCTGATGAGAAGCTAATTTGCTGCTATGTTCCATAAACCTCCACCTTATAGGTTTGATATTGGCAGTGCGTGTTTGGAAATAACATGAAACTGAAAGATGCAAAATGCATATGCCACTACTAACACTTAATTGTAATTTTCTCAGGAATCTGTTTTGATTCAATCTGCAATGCTGCAGGTGATTAAAACAGACCAAACAGATGCCTCAAATGAGAATGCTTTCTAGCTATCCAGTTTTCATAGGCATAGATAATGTGCGTGTCTCAACAGCAGGTAGATAGGCTCAGAGCTGCCTTTTCTTTCTCGTGCTGTCTATTGTTTCTGACTAACCAACCCACGTCCTGTCTGATACGGAGTGTCTCTGTCTCTTACAGTGTATTTTCTGTTTCCCTTAGAAAACTGTAACTACAGCTTCTATGATCACCACTAAGACACTACCTCTCGTCTTGAAAGCAGCAACTGCGACCATGCCTGCCTCTGTTGTGGGTCAGAGACCTACCATTGCCATGGTTACTGCTATCAACAACAATCAGAAAGCAGTCCTCAGCACTGATGCGCAGAATGCACCAGTCAACCTCCAGACAACAAATAAGGTCACTGGGCCAGGAGCTGAGGCAGTCCAAATAGTGACAAAAAACACAGTAACTTTGGTAAGCGTTTCATGTGTTTGCCCTGCAGATATGTATGGGTTTGGTTAACAAGAGGGCTATTGGAGAAAAATAAACAGTCAGGGTTTCACACAGAAAGGAGGATAGTAGGGACATGTGAGTCTTCACTAGCTGACATTGCTGAAGTGATAGTCTACAAGAAAAACATTTTCTCTCCATGCGGGTTGTTATTACTGTTTTGCTTTATAGAATTAAATCAGCGCTATCATCACCTCTGTGTAAAGTTTCCCCTGTTAGTAACTGTAGCCATGGGGCAGTAGTGATTGTTTTGCCCTTCCTGAATCTATATGGCTGTGTTCTGCAGAATTCCTACTCTTTTCTTAGACAAAGGAGATGTCAGACTTTCTTCATTTGATCCATTTGGTTCTTTGTCTTAGGGGTTTTTGGGTCAATCTCTTGTTCTCATTGCATAATAAAGTCTCCGGTGTTAGACACATCCCTTAAGTCTGCCCACTACCATGTCTTCACTCAGCACTTTTTAAAACACATAAACAGATGCTGTTTCTTTTAAAATGTGTATTTTGGAAAAAAAAATTTTGTGCTTTGGCTACATCACACGGTCTTTTCCAGAATAGTTAGCCACCTAGAAATAAAAGAGACAGTGTTTCACAATTGGATGATATAGGCTTCTTGGTCTGCAAACCAGGCATTAATTATATAACAACATGACAGGGAAATTTTACTTCTGAAGTAAAGGCTATGGCTTTATTAAACATAAATCCAGTTTATCTATATTTATTAAAATACAGTTTAGTAATGCAAATGGAAGTAATTTTGCTTCCTAATGAGGCATATGTTTGTGATCAGAATAGAGATGACTATTTGAGTGGAGTTTTTTCTACTGTTCTCTTTTCCTATGTCATCCCTTGCACCACTCTCATCTGTCCTTTGTGTCTGTGCTTCATTTCTTTGCTGAATAACTTAGATTTGAGGAGGTAATTCTGTTTTAATACTAGTCCATGATTTATGTTTCTGTAAAAAATTTCATCAAAAATATCAGAATATTTTTCTGAGCATTAATTAATCAGTACAAGACCTATTTGAAGAAAATTGCAATTTTATGTGGGTGGACAGAAGTGTAGAAGGGTGTAAAATAACATTGACATTCAGAGAATCTCCTCAGGTACTCAGGGTAGCTGGTAGTGCTATTCAGTGGTTAATCATGTGACAGCTCCATGCAGCTGATTTGAGTTACACAGGGAAGTACTTAGGTTTCCTTAAAATCAGATCTTAATTGTTTCAAATGAATAGCCCACTTTTGAAAATTTCAAGTTGTGTATGCAGAGCCCCTCATAGTGTCATTAATATTGCTACAAGAGTTGCAACTTCCAGATCTTTACTATTTGCATGAGATATTCTCTCATTCTTCTGTATGCCATTCACAATGAAAAGACCATAGTTCATATAGCTGGATATCAAAGTTATTATTTTCTGTCTGTTGTAATGTCATTTTTTAATGATTGAAACGAATGCGAGTTTTTATTATCACCAAATGAAATGGTTTTAGACTGCAGAGCACAGTAGTTAGTACAGCTGAACTAAAGGAAATATGCCTGCAATTTCTGAAGCAAGGCGTGTAGGATCTAGAAAGTAAGGTTTAGTTCTGTCTTTAACACATTTCTAATGAGGAACCTCTTGCTGTGAAATATTATATACAGAGTGAAAATGGAGGACATCAGGTCTGAAAGCACATTCGGGATGTTGATTTTGGTGAACAAGTTCAAAGTTAAATTTTCCTCTTACCTCTCACTGAGCTTTCTCATGTTCTTACAGCAGGTTCAGGCTACGCCTCAGCCAATAAAAGTGCCGCAGTTCATCCCTCCTCCCAGACTTACTCCGCGTCCAAATTTTCTTCCACAGGTGAGTATATAGAGAACAAACAGTAGAAGGAGGAACTTAGTTATAGCATAGATAGGAGAGACTTTTGATGAACATTGTGTTGGTGTTTATTGCTGATGTGCTTGAGAAGGCAATTCATCCTCAGCAGGTTTGCAGAAGATATCAACTTTGAGGGTGCAGTCAATATTCTTCAGGGTAGTGCTGACGTGCAGAGAGCCCTAGACAGGGTAAATGAGGGGGCCAGCAGGAATTTCTTGAGCCTCAGCATGAGAAAAGGCAAAGTCTTGTGCCTGGAATGGAGTAACCCCCTGCACAGGTACAGGTTGGGGACTGACTGGCTGAGGAGCTGCATATCTTAAAAGATCTTATTTGACAGTAGCTGAATGAGTATTGTGCCCTATCAGCAAAGAAACCTATCAGCATATTGACCTGTATCAACAGGGTCACAGCCAGTAGATTGAGGGAAGAGATTATTCACCTTTCCTCAGCAATCATAAAACACCCTGCAGTTTTGGAAACCCTGGTTGATAAATTTGAATGAAGCATGGGAAGGAAGGCCACTAAGATAGCTGGGGGGGGCAGAAATATATGACCTGTAAGGAGAGGCCAAGGAATCTGGGCTTTTCCACTTGGAGAAGAGGCTTTGGCGGGACCCTAACAGCAGTGTTAGTTCCGATATCAGCAAGGAAACAAACAAGAAGCTGGAAACATAGGTGCTTGGCAGGAGAATTAGAGGCAATATGCTCATAAATTGCAACAGGGAAGTTTTAGACTGCATATGAGGAAACACTTCTCTCCTTGAGGACAATTAGGAGTGGAAGAGGCTTCCCAGACATGTTGTGAAAGCTCCGTCCTTGAAGTTTTACGAGACTCACCTGGACAAAGCCTTGAGCCACCCTGTCTGCATTTAGTGTTGGCTCTGCTCGGAGCAAGAGGTCAGATTAGAGACCTCCTCAGCTGCCTTCCAGCCTGTATGAGCTTGTGGTTATGAAATTTGCATATGATGATTATATATGATCTTGTTTGCATCAAATGAAATGAACCCATGGAAAAGGTGTCATCAAAATCAAAGCATCACCCAAGGCCCTAAATTGCTCTAATTGTTGCTTGCTGCTCATGAGCAAAAAAAAAGGAAAAATGAGATGTCTCTAGATTATTCCCTAATATTTCTGTATTGCAAGAGAGAGTGACCTCTGTTTTCAGCTGAGTAGTAAAACTTGTGGTTTACCTTTTCGTTTCATGGTTTGAGAAGGACACAGATTGCTTCTTTATGTAACAAAAATTAAAAATATCTTGAATGAAATACTTAATTTGTATGAAATATGTGGTGCTGTGAATAAAAGTCTGAATCTTTTGCAAAGTGAGAAAGGAAAGTAAAGGCTGGTATCTGATTAAGATTTGAGTATGGTGATTGGGTCTGTTGGAACATGACCTAGTTTTTCATGGTAAAATGCTTTATGGAGTATTAAAGGTGGATAGGACAATAGGAATCAATAAGGAAAAGAAAAGCTTTATTTTTAAAGTAATGTGCTTTGCTTCTGTACTCTGTAATGATATTATAAGTCCATTGTTGAGTACAAGCTTAACAATGGGGACAAAAAATAAGCAAGTATTGGTGATGGAGTTTCGGAAGATTCTTGTGACTCTTTTCTTTCTTGTGAAATAAGATAAATGACTGCATTTACCTGTAGCTTTATCACTTTCAGTAGGGGATTAATATATAATCTTGTCACTTTTTTGTCTTACCAAGATTGGTTATGCAGGTATCTAAATAATGTATAGAGTTGACAAAGATAACAGGTATTTGCTGAAAAAAATAATTACCTGTTTCAGGGCACAGTCAACTGTTCATAACTTCTTGGAAGTTCATTACAAAGCCCTGAAACACTTTTAATATGAACACCTCAGCTGTGACTGTAAATACTCCATGGGTTTTTTGGCTTGTAAAACCAATATGTTAATTTAGATACAGATAAGGCATTTGGCAATAAACATTCAGTATAAGTGTCTGTGCATCCAAATACCATTTCAGGGACAGTGACTATATATGCAAATGTTATGGATGAGTTTTTATGTAAGTAGGCTTGAAAATGTGGTGCTTTTTTCTCTTAACATACTTAGGACAGTATGCTAAAATTACATTATCTAAAAAAAATCAAGCAGCCTCCTGCAGATTATACAGGATGAATTGAAAGAGTTAGTAAAAAGTTTATCTGCAATACTGATATACAAATCTCTGGATTTTCTCTCTTTTTTGTCTTTTATTTTTGTAGGTTCGACCTAAACCAGTTGCCCAAAATAACATTCCTATTGCCCCTGCACCTCCTCCAATGCTTGCAGCTCCTCAGCTTATTCAGAGGCCTGTGATGTTGACAACAAAGTTCACACCCACCTCTTTACCCAACTCTCAGAACTCCATACATCCAGTTCGTGTAGTTAACGGGCAGACAGCAACCATAGCCAAAACTTTCCCTATGGCACAGCTCACCAGCATCGTGATAGCAGCACCGGGTACCAGGCTCGCTGGACCTCAGACTGTACAGATCAGCAAACCAAACATTGAAAAACAGGTACAGATAAAGTGTCTACTAATGCAAGATACTGGGTTTACTGCTTTACTGGGCAGGTTTGAAGAGAATGACAACTGGGGAGAAGTTTTCGGTAGAAGCTGGAGATACTTATCTTCCAGTGGCAGTGCAAATTATGGAATGACTTGCAGCTCTTGGGATAGAAGTTACCATTTCCTCTAATGTGTGCCATTGGCACCTTTTTCTCCTGCTTCAGTGTTTTTATGCTCCCTCTACTGTTTAAACATCAGTAGTTCATAAGCAGGCTACATTGTAGGGTTTGACTAGTATCTTGGAGAACAAGTACAAGCTGAAATCCATCTTCATATCAAACCCTTTTGTTTTTCAAAGGGTGGTTATGTGAAAGGCAAAAATTGCACAAAATTGTGTGGATATTTAATAGGATAAATGTAGCCATTTCTTCCATGGTCCCTTGATCTTGCGATCTTGTGATTGGAGGCAAAATAGTCTCATTCAGCTTCTGAAGTCTGATAGTTCCCTGTGTCTAAATTGGATTGAATGAGCGGAAAGCAGACCCTCAGAAGCAGAGAATTCTGTATGTTTAGTTTTAAAGTCTCTCCCCAGAAAAGACTTCTGTGAAATAAAATTTACTTAAGTCAGTGTGGATTGCAACTGAGAATCCTTGCCAGTCCGTTCAAGTAAAGCAATATTCTGATTCACTTTTAAGTCTTTTGTATATTGTATGTTAGTAATAGTGTAACAGTATGTTAGTAATAGTGTAACACTGTATACTATATTACATACTATAATACCTAATATTTATGTAATTTATATAGATAATAGTAGTATATATGTCACTTATAACCCTATCCTAGACTAATGTGCCTTGAAGTTACCTTCTTTCTGCTTTTGAAATACTTATGGAGACTATGAAAATCATGTGCATGAAAGATGTGCTTGTGCTCAGTTCTGCTTGTGAAGTCTCAAGAGTAGGTTCTTGCATACCTCAGGGCTGTTCCACAAATTACTCAGCAATGTGTGCCCTTTTCATGTGATTTGAAGTTGTACTTCTACAGTACTCGACTTTTGATGCCTGGTCCTTTTGATGTCAGCAATACTCATTTGCTCTTTGAATAATTACTGGCAACTACAGAAAAACATAGAATAATGGTGATGGTTCAATAATACATGAATTTTTCTGTATAGTTTCTCCATATCATAAAGGGGAAAAGTTTATCTCTCTGTAGCTTGCTTCACTCAGTTTTTAGCCTCAACATCCATGCTATAGGCTGAGGAATGTCATGCAGAAGATTTATGACTTGAGAAAACAAAAAAGCTTCAGAAACATCTGAGATTGAGGGATTCAGAAAGACAGTTTTTGAGCCATTCATAATTCTATGAAATACAAAGACTGAGGAGTAAGAAGTACAGAATGTCTGTGCCATGCAGAATGGTTTCTAGGTGGAAGTCTTGATAGGATGAGTTTTCTTGAAGTGTCTGTTATTCCCATACGTTTTGGTGATTTGTGTAACAAAGTTAACTCTTAAAATCACTGTTATATCTTGTGGACTGTGTGGGATAATGGATTGGTGACAAGGCTGTTTCATTCTTTGTTAAATGAAAATACCTTATTTAACATTCCTCTCACATCAGATTCCTCAATTAAGTCTTTGTTAGTACACTGCCAGCTTTAAACGTTTTTTCTCCTGTATCTGCGAAGGTATTTGTTTTGCTTTAATAGTCAAAGTAAAAAAAGTCGTTCTTATCACTGAATGAGAGAAACACTGTTTTCTTTCAGACTATTAAACCACATGTGGAAACAGAAGAGAAACAAACAGAAAGTCGTACAGTTACTCCACCTGCTGCACCAAAGCCAAAACGAGAAGAAAATCCACAGGTATCAGAACATACACAGAGCTTTCTTTTAAGAAAAAAAAAGAACACAGTCCTTCAGAAAATAATTTTTTCCTTCTATTCCCTCAAGACTTCTTGCCTTTAACATTCCATATGTTCCTGTTGGACAGCAGTAGTTGATAAGGCTACAGAATAAGAAATCTAAATACATGTAGTGCATTGCATTTTTCAGTTCTGGAATGCATTTGGCTTCTGAGTCTTTTGTAAGTTAGAAGTTAGTCATTTCTCTGTAACACTTCCTTCAAAGAGGGGTTTAGATTACAGTGTTGATTTCCATTCCTTTGAGGTTTTAGACTCTGGAGTTATTCTCAAAGCTGAAGAGGTGTCTTTGTTTTGCTTTATAAAATATTTCTACTCTGGTGAGCAGGATGGAAAGAGTCACTTATATTCACATTCTGCTCGTGTTTTAGTCCAGTTTAGTTTGAGGTGAAAGAGAGGACAGAATGGCCATTTCTTAAAGCCTTTCTGCCATGAAGAGCTTTGGAACTGATTACACCTAAATTCTCTGCTACATTTGTTTCTGTAGATGGATTCAAATTGGCTGTTGTGTGAGCTCTAACTGTTGTCAGTTATACAACAAAATTCTGATTTTTACATGTCTCTGCATTTCCTGCATTAAAATTAGAAGCCTCTAAGAAAGCCATAGCCCTTAGCAAATAGCAAGTCTAAGGTAGAGTTGGCTCCTTGTACTTCACAATAGATGGAGAATGATCTTAAACCAGCAATATTTTTCTGGCAATTGAATTGTGTTGGTATTTTCTAATAGTTCAGTGCTGGAATGGAAGTAAAGAAACTGCTCTCTTGCTCCTAACTCTGCCAACTGTGTGATGATGAGCAATGGGCATTTCCCAGTATCTCAGTCTAGGTTCCCATCTAGAAAATGGGCTCTTTTCTATCCTCTTTCAAGAAGTTTGACATACATGAATGAAAAGTGATTTATAGAAGAAAAGCATTACTAAAAATATTTTTGGTGCTTAGTTATTGGTCACTTGCCTTTAAAGGGCCTAAATGACATAACTCATCTTAACAGTAGTACTTTTCATGATCTTTTTTCTCTCCTCTCACAGAAACTTGCCTTCATGGTGTCTCTGGGACTAGTCACTCATGACCACCTGGAAGGTAGGAAAAATGTCTTAGGCTGGTTCTTAAGCTCCTGGTTTCATGGTCATTCTGAACTGGAAGTAGGGTTCCAAAATATTTCTTGTATTAAATGCAGTATTGTCTTGCACAGTAGTGCCTTTGGGATGTCTGTACTCTTGATCTAACTTAGTTTGTTGTGCCTACTTTTTTGTTGCTCTTATGACATTGAAACAAAGCAGTTATTTATGCAACAGAGAGCAGAGGTTGGGAAGAAAGTGTATACTCTGATGATAGGAAAGAAATCTGTGGCAATACCAATGCCTTCTGGACAACCCCTGTATCTGCAAAGATACGCCATGGGTAATTTTAATGTAACCTATGTCTAGACTTTTTCATTTATTTCATGATTTCATGGGGCTGTAATTTGTAATGAATGAGTTAATGGATTATAATTTTATTTATAATTTAAATTTATAATCCTATATATTGAAAGACAGCCTATCATTTCAATGGCTTGCGTAGTTCTGTACTATATTTTTAAGTATCAGCAAGGTTACCAGAGGCTTTTTTTCAGATCCCAGTTGTACTTGCCGTGAGTTTAAAATGTCTTAGTCATGGACTACTTGGTGAGAAGGCGGCAATCATTTCATTAGTTACTTGAGCACCATTTGTATTCCTTGTCAGCTGTTATTTTTCAAACCTTCAGAAGTTAAAAGTATAACACAGTTACCTATACTGGGAATGATTGGTGTTCTGTAGAAATCTTTGCAGCTCTTCTCACATGCATACTGAATTCTGAGAACTTTATATAATTTCTGAAATCCAGTGTTTTCTAACCTGAATGCTTTGTTTTACAAGAAATCCAAAGTAAGCGACAAGAGAGGAAAAGAAGAACAACAGCAAATCCAGTGTACAGTGGAGCCGTTTTTGAGCCTGAGGTATTAATTTTTTGCTAAAGGGATGCTGGTATTTTCAATCTGATCTTGAGTGTCTTTCTAACGTCTTGCTACCTTCTAAGCTTTCTCAGTTCTAACTAGAAAGGCAAGCTATCATTTATAGTTCAAAAGGCCATTGCAATGACATGACCCTCAGATTTTTAAATGGTAAATACATTGGGGTGTTCTTGTAGTACTTATGTTTTTTTCTGCCTTCTCCTTTATAAAGCTGACGTCAAATGGCAATGTGTGTTGGTCAGCTTGCGTATCAGCCTGAAGCAGTTCAGATGTCAGAAGCAGTGTAAAAAAGCTAACCTTTCTGGAGGTGTGCTTCAGAAAACACAAAAGCCAGTAATCTCACTTAGTACTTACTGTGCTATTCCTCAGCTACTTCATATAATTATTGCCAGAAATGCTCCCCAACAGAAATTGTTCCATTCTTCCCTGCAGCGCAAGAAGAGTACAGTGACGTACCTGAACAGCACAATGCATCCCGGGACACGTAAAAGAGGTGAGGTATACCCAGATCTGTCTCCCTGCCCAATGTCTCTTCCTCCACACTGCATTTGTAGTCCCCAAGTTGATTTGAGGAGCAAAACAAGAAGGACTCTACAGTACTTCATTTGTCCAGTAAATTTCCATGGTAGGCAAAGACCATGACTTCTAGCATACCAAGTTCTATTAGGCAGCTTAATGTTTCATTTCAGTTTCACTCTCAAAAAAACCCCAAACAAAACCCACCCAATTTGCTAGATATTCACTAGAACTGTGAGATGTTTGAACATCATTTAGTGATATGAAGCTGCTGTCAAGATCCCCTTGTTAATGACTAGATTGTATTGTTACTGTCAAGAAGAAAGTGGTTGTGGAAAAAGCATCTGTGCCCTGAATAGGAGAGGAAACTTAGTGTGACAAAAGCCTTGTTCCCCACTGGGAGTAGGGATGCGTCCTTCAAAAGAACTTACCTTGAGCGAGAAAAGCTATTGTGCTCATACTAAACACTTTAACTGCAACCAGAGTGCCACTTGTCCTAAAACAAGAGATGATCTTTCATATAGGTAAGCAGTATTATTCAGAAGAAATCCTTCTGTAGAACAGGTAAAATTTTAAGGCTTAGTTTATGGTGAAATAGGTGAAACAGAACAGCATGGGAGAGGGTGGGATGCTGTTATTTGTACATGGCCATGTACATCGACCATACCTATCTGACAATCTTTACTTGATGATTTTCTGCAGTCCTTAAAGACTCGTAATACTTTCTCTATTTGTAAGTTTTCTGTCTAAAAAAAGTAATCAATCAGATTAAAGATAAAATCAAACCAGTCCCACCTAGCACTGACCAGTTCCATTATCTTTTGAGGGTTTTGGCTGCAAGATGAAATATTAATTTAACATGTTCTCTTCTTGATACATGTTTTCAGTTCTCTACAGCTATGCTGTTTTTAAATAAAAGATGTGTCCGTACTGCTATCCCCCAATTAACATTAAATGTATTTTTAAAAATGATATGATGTAGATTTTAAATAGAGTTTTTTGCATTTACTCTGTGAATAAGTAAATGTTCCTTCTTCTAGTAATGATTCCTTAATTTTATTTTAGAACTTATTGTGAATAATTACTGTATCAATGAAAATGATTGCATGTGTTTGTACTTGATACTCTCTTAGCCTGTTTTTGCAACTGACTATTATACTTCCTTTTTTTTTTCTTCACACTCTGTTGTGAGCCTTTACACTGCGTCAGCACCAAATTAGTAGCACATGTTTTCAGTTGACAAAAGATTTGGAAGTATACATTTGTTTTGTCATTTAATACAGCAGTATATTGAGTGAAAAGCTTTTGTAAGCATGTGCCCTTGAAAGCTTTAGTTTAATTATAGATGGTGCTGAACATGTCAGAAATTTCATCCATGGACATCACCAGCAGAAATCTGTTTCCAAGGACATACTTAGTTCTGGAACATATCCAGACCTTAAATGCAAGGTTTAGCATGTTAATAGGTATAGACTGACAATCTGTAAACATAAGATCTGGGGAATTATTCCTCGATCCCAACTCCTTTATGTTTACATATCCATAAATTACCCTGGAGAAGGCAGGCAAAAATGATGGTTGCATACTGGGTTTTTTACTGTCTTGCTTTGCGTTCATAATTTTATAAGAATTGTTACGAAGACATTTTGCACATCTGCTAGTCTAAAGCAGTATCCAGGAATTGTGCATAATCAAACATACTTGGCTGAGAAAGTCTAAGAAAGAACACAGAATTTGGAGTGGGTTACAGTAGAAGACCAGTGGTAGGTTAAAACTGATAGTAGTTATGGGCCAGGCAACAAGACCTATTCTTAGGTAGCCTAATTTTAAAAATGTACCAGTAGGGTAGAAAGTGCTGATCTGTGAGTTAACAGGTTTTAAAAAATGGGGAAGAAAAGCAGGGGGGTGGTGAGTGTTGGCCTCTGATAAAGGACTTAACCTTTGTGTAGATTTATGCTGGCACTAGAAAGATAGGGAGGTGTGGGATAACAGCAGAAAGGATTTAATAGTAGTTATTGTGGCTTCTGTGGAGCTTTGATGCCAACATGTTTCCCCTAAAAACTGAATAGCCTCATTTCTAGGAGTAGCAACTGTCCCCATGCTGCTTTTTTGGGAATGATTCTTTGACCCTCTACAGAGCTTATTTCTATTTCCTTCTGAAATACATCTTTTAAATGTTCTTTCCTTGCAAAATTCTTCTTAAAGATTTCTAAAAAAATGTTTAAATCTTTGCTTCTGTCCTTCCACTTGTAACTTTTATATTAACTTCCTCTCTGTGCTACATCATTTCCTTTTTCACGCTAGCCAATGAGGACCACTGGCCAAAGGTATGTAAGATCATTTTTCCTTTCTTTTTTTTTTTTCGTTTGTGTTCCCTGTTGTTAATATGTAGGTCGTCCACCTAAATACAACACGGTGTTGGGGTTTGGGGCTTTGACCCCCACGTCCCCTCTGTCCAGTTATCCTGAGTCCCCTGAAAATGAAAAGACAGAGACCACATTTACTTTTCCCGCAGCTGTTCAGCCTGTGTCCCTGCCTAGCCCCAGCTCCACAGACGTAAGTAACTCTTGGGGAGGGGGTTACTTTTAGAAAGTTATGCAAAACAGACACAAGGGAAATCATTGCAGATTTTGTTTCTTTAATCTCACTCATCATTTGTCCTGATTCAGTGCAGTGAAACATTCAGTCCAGCATTTTTTTAACACCCTTCCCTTTTTCCTCCTGCACCTTTGTTGTTATCCTGTAGAGATTTTATTTATAACTCCTTCAGTGGATTGAAACATTGGGAGGCACCAGGCATGTTAGATGAGCTCATTTCCTTTGTGTAGTGTCTGAGATCTTGTCTGACTGAATTGAATCTGTCATCCATGAAAAAGGGCCAGGGGGGAGGGAAGGAGGAGAGTGAAAAGTATTAGTTACAGGCCATAATAACAAAAAGTTGTGTTTCTGTAATGAGAGAAGGATGGAAACTGCTTCATCATGCAGAACAGCCAGGAGCAGCATTTGCGGCACTGATTTGGCAGAAAGTGTGTTGTGACTGTTCAGTGGGGGTAAAACAGTACTCAGGAGCTGGACTGTACTTTTCTTTAAGTGCTTGCTTTTTAAAGACTGGTATTTACCGGGCACAGCTTAAAAATCAAAAGGTGCTTGCTTATTTCTTCATACCAGTGCTACAAACTCCTTCTCCAGTCCTTCTTTTAGAAAAGACATTGTCACATATACTTGAGGCCCAACCATTTGAAATGGCCTTTAAGGAAAAGCTGGGTTGTTTTATTTTCATCTGTTTATTTGCACCACTGGAGAACGTAGACTGGGAGACCAACTCTACTGGCCACGTAGAACAGGGAATAGAAGCCAGTTCCTTGCCTCTGAACTGTATTTGTTCTGCAGAGGTAACAGGAATAGAAGTAGTACAAGTGTGTCTGAAGCACTGAAATAAATAGATGCAATTCTGATACCCAGGGAATATGCATGTGGAATCACAAGGTTCTCTTTTATATAGTCATTTTTGAGAGCAGGATAGCACTTAACTGCAAAAACCCTTTCCTGACAGCCAAATGGATGGGACAGTGGAACAGCCCCTCATGGATAAAGTTGGACAGCTCCATCTCTGGGGACTTTTTAAAATAAGCAGTACAGATAACTTGCAAATATGCTGAAGAGCACGTATTTTACATTGGTCCCAAGAGAAGGACTGGATAATGTGGTGGGGGTCTTTTCCATCTCTGATGTGTGTGGATACTGCTGAGTCTTTTCCTACTGTGTAAGAGCTCTCAAAAGAGTATGATGAGTTGTTGCCCTGTTTTCTGCAGTGCCTGATGGCAGCAAGCTAAATCAAGAATAAATTTCTGTAGCATTCTAATCTAGTTCTGAATGCCCTGAGTTTTCTGAATTAGGATTGTATTTAGGCCTAGGTTCTGGATTTGATTTAATATAAATTAATTAATGAAAATTGAAGTGATTTAAAGGAGACAATGGGAGATTACCTAACAGGTAACAAACATTCTATCTTACCTGACCATATCATAGTACAGAACAGTAACACTCTTTCCCCTATAAAATCATATATAAATCCCCTTTAACATTTCCAGACAAGGAATTTAGTTTATACATACACAACAAACCTAATATTTTTAAAGAGCTTGGTTTTTCTAAAGAATTTTATACCAAGGTCACATTCAATACATATTCACTATCAATTGGGAAAATTTGGTAGAATTTTCAGAAATACTTGTTATTGAATTCCGTTTAATATAAAATACATGTGAAAGTAGAAAATATATTTCAAAGTGCTCATAAAAATATTTTTTAAATTAAAAATAAACCACGAAACAAAATGTGAGTCTTCATATCAGAAAGGAGGTAAATATCTGTTCTTCGTCACATCTTATAGTTCTTACTTGCTAATTGTAAAGAAAGGAATGGTTTCCAGTTGCCATCGTAAGATGGAAGGTGTTCTTCTGTTAATATGTTCTCATAAGATTGCCGTATAAGCTTGTGCAGTCACATCCCTTTTTGTGATTTGGTTTTCTCTATTTATATATTTGTCATGGTCTGTGCTTTTCCAGTCTGAGTTTTGAGAACTTAGCAATACTTGTAAAAATCTTCAGCATCCTTGGCTGGAAAAGTGCAATATAGTGCTGGAAGAGTACTCTGTATTTAAACAGCAATAATATGAGTCATGCTGGTGGTGAAGACAAAGAGGAGGATTAATTCTTTGACATTTAAGGACCCTGCAACTCGAATCGATGGAGAATACAGTATCCACTGAAATGCTTGTGCCACAGTTTATGCCAGGTGCTACCACTGAGGACAGCTGTCCTGCCTGTCACCAGCAGTCTTTTCTCATCCCTTAAGTGCCTCGTGTGTCCTGTGTTGTTTCAGCGCAGACAAATCTGAGGCCACACAGTGATCTGCATCAGGGAACTGACATAGCTAAAAATTGTTAGTCTTAGCCAGAATCACACCCTAATCCAAGTTAATTTTATTGACACAAATATTCTTGTGCCAGCTTCATGCAGGGTGAAATAAACAGGCATACAGAGAAATCAGGAGAAATCAGGATCCTCTCGCTTGGCAGTGAGGCCAGACCGTGTCATCATGAAGAGGGTCTACACTGTTAGCAGATGATGTGAATATAGAAAAGTCTCTTTTTTCTAGATAGGATAGAAAATTTTTTTTAGAAATTTTTTTTTTTAGAAAAGTTTTCTGTAGTTACAGACTCTGATTTGGAACTTTTGAACACTTAAAAATGAAAACACACGTGCATGCCTAAGGAAAAGGCTATTTCAGAAGTCTCTGTTAAAATAATTGAGCAGTTCGTCAGACAGATAAAGAAGAAAACTGCAGCTTTGCCTATCTTTATAATATTTTTGCATTAAGGGTCTAATTCCTATAGGCTTTAGAAAGGAAATTTGATTTAGCACTTGAGTAATCTATGTGTTTAGCCACCCTATGAAAATTGCAAATCAGGCCAAGCATTTGCCATCAGGCACAGTGAACCAGAACAGCCTTCTTGAATTTCTCCTGACGTGTTACTCTCTGAGTGACAGGGAAAAATTTTGAAGGGAGGATGAAGTAGAAACTTCAGCTAGGATTGATGATAAGGATGGAGGGGTAGAAAGTAGGACTAGAACCTGGGAAAAGGAAGGAAATAATGCGGTGGGCAAGATTGAGCAAAACCTCTTTTTCTTCTCTCTCTCTCTCTCGCTTTTTTTTCCTATTTGGCAATTGCCTATGAGCCACTTGGTTATGTGTGGTTCTCCCTTGTGCAGTAGTGGCATGATCACCTGGAAGGTGGAAATTGCCTTTGAAGTCTAATTACTCAGCAGTAAGAATTGTGCAAAAATCTCCATTTTAGTGATGATGCAAGTCTTTGGTCACAAAATGCATTTTTATTAGTAAACACATCAAAACAGAGTTTCAATTGGGATGAGCATTGTAGAACATTCAGATTGCAAAGTCAAGCCTATAAAAGTTAGGAAATGCCAGAATTAGTATTGCTTCTGATAATTTAGCTCACATCATACATATAAATAAAGAATTACATAATCTTTATTTATATGGTCATGAACAATTCCTGTTGCAGAATATTTAGTTTTCCCATGTTATTCCAGTGAAATGTACATACAAGTATAGATACTACATACCCAAGTAAAAAATACATTTAATACTGTATTATTCAGTTCTGTTACCTAAAGCCAGGCTCTGCTGCTCTAGACACTTTATCAAAATAAAGCAAACTGTTAGCTGTCCAGAAAGCTTAAATTTATTTTCCTGGTCCCGTGTGAAGAGGAAGTAGAGCAGCAAGTGATGTTAAATCACCTTTTACAGTATCTGTTCTGAAATTATTCTTCAGTCACTTCAGCCTGTAGCATGCCAGAGCAGCCTCAGTGAGCTCTGCTCTAGCCTAAGTTGGCTGGCTGCAGCCTCCACAAAGCTGCTTCAGAAGCTGAGTTTAGTGGGGTGCATGTCACAACACCAAATCCAGCCCACCCTTTATGCATATATTTATTAATGGCCCGTAAGACCTGGGGCATTTCTTCGGAATCAAACACTGGCTGGGATTTTGATAAGGACAGTTGGTAATTCTGAGGAAATGCTCTGAATTTTGCATTACCAAAAATAGAACTGTGAATTTTGTGCATGTGCGTTGTCATCTCCATGCATTCAGCTGCATTGCACACTGGTCACCTGTATCACTACAGGCTTTGCAGCATTCAGTTGAATTTGGGATATTCTGGCTCTAAATTTCTGAATGTCTCCATCTCAAGAAGAAACGGCACTGTGTCTTTTATAGGTCTCTTTCTGCAGGATATGAGACATAACAGGTTTGGTTTTCCGCACACCAGTAATTTTGCACTTTGTTACCAAGATCTGTTGTGGTAGTCTGTGGCAACTAAAGCATTTTAAGATACATAATTCTCTAGACTAGAATTTTTTTTCTAAAATGAGATAATTCCCCTCTTAAACTTTTCCTTATCTTGAAGAGGATTTTATTTTAGCTTATATGACATCTCTTGCCTGCCGCCTTTTCCTTGTATTCAGAGAATGCATGATAGAGGGAAAGAAGTTCTTCCCAGCCTGGTTATAACATATCACTTCACAAGAAGCATGAAATGTCACTCATGTAGATCTTCATTTAACACTGAGCAACTCTTCGGTGTTAAAGGATGAAGTAATACTGTAACTCAGCTCTCAACGATCCCCGGGAGTTATGGATCCAAAACATGGCACTGAAAATTCACTGAAGATTGATCCTTTACAAAACATGAAATCAGTGGTAACCTTGGAAATTAAGAATAGCCGTCCCTTTGAAGAAGGGCCTCATCAGCAGTAGAGCTGGGAAGTAGAAACCTGAGCAGGTTGCTCATGTGTCATTCTTTTTACCTGTGTATTATTATATCCATTGTGGAGATTACTGTAATTTTTCTTGCCTGGCACCTTAATGTGTGAGTGCATGGCCAAATCTGCTATCCCTCCAAACTGATAGAAGTTATTTGCACACATGAAGAGATGATCTGTGCCAAAATGAAACCTTGCATATGCTGGTATTTCATACAGGGGAGTGTGTACCCACAGTTCTGCTCAACACACACAACTTGAAATTGCAGTCTTGCAGATCTGGGGGGTGTGTGTGAAACTTTATTATAAGTCAGTGACAAGTGCGTACTTCAGACGCCAGATGAGGCCTTGATTATGTGGATTTGCCAGGACAGCCCAGTGGGCAGAGGAGAGGGTGGAGTGCCCCTTGCTTCATCTATGAATGCTGAGCCATCTTTCTATCATGCCTCTTTGTTCAAATATCTGAAAATCAAATCAAAACAGTAGAAGAGAGAAAGAAGAGAAAGAAACAAAAATCAGACCTAGCTTTTTGGGGTGTTAATGGCTGTAGGAAAGAATTCTCTCTGATGGAAAGGCAATAGTAACTAAACCTAGTTGTTTTAAAAGACATGGCCAGTCATGTTTTCAATCCTTTCTTTTAAAAAAATGTTAGAAAATATCTCTTGGTACTCTTTTGTCCTGGCTCTCAGTCTGTGTTAGTGATGAAACAATCTACTCTCTATAGAGAATGAGAAAGTCTTGAGTCATAGCTGTTTTGGTGCTACTTGAGGTAGCCCAAGTGAAATAAAAAGGATTGTCTCAGAACATAATTCATTCTATTCTTTTTCATTTAGAAGCACAACACCTTTTCCTTACGGTTTCATTTTTAAAGGTGACCTAAATATTTGACAGTGTTCTTTTAAGTCACTCAGTTGGGGTTTCTTACATACTATTACTGGCAAGAGATAGCCTAATCAGCATTCCTGGAGTCGAGTTGGGCTTACATCCAAAAATCAGGAGGGTTAAGAGAGTGGGTAGCTCATCACTTCAGGCAAATGGAAAGATCAGGGTAAAGAGTGAATCTTAAAGAATAAAGGCTATGGGGTAGCAGTTGTTAAGAGAAGCTATGGTAGTAAGTGTTTGCTGTACCATTTTGCCTTGGGAGGACAGAGTGTTTGGGAGGACAGATGCTGGTGTTTCTGACATCTGGCATGGTTTTCCTGTTTCACAGTCTAAACAGGGCTTGACCTTTTGGAATCCCCTTAGAAACAGTTAGTGCTGTAAACTTTGAATTCAACTAAGATGTAGATATCAAAGGCCAAAGTTCACTTTTTGCCTTCTCTCTCTCTCTCTTTCTCTCACCCAAACCCTTTCCCCTCGATTTTGTAGGGTGATATCCATGAGGATTTTTGCAGCGTTTGCAGAAAAAGTGGGCAATTGCTGATGTGTGACACATGTTCACGTGTTTATCACCTGGATTGTCTGGACCCGCCTCTGAAAACCATTCCCAAGGGCATGTGGATCTGTCCCAAATGTCAAGACCAGGTATTGTTTGACAGACAGGGAGTTATGTACAATGCATGTGAAGATTGTTTGGTGTTAAAGAAAATAACCAGATTGCTTGGGTTACTTAGACCAAGACAGCCTGATACTGAACAAATCTATTTGCTGTGCAGTAAGACTTGTGTGAATTTCATCAAATTATTACCTCTGTTGGAATGTGTACTAATACAAAACTGTCAGGTCTTGCTTGCAAATTTGGGGTTTTTATTTGTTACCCTTATGTTTTTACTCTTTTTCTGGATGGAAGTATGCAGACTTTTTGGAAAGATTATCTACAACCCATAGAAATTCTGCTGTTCATCTTAAGCTCATTGTTTCTTCAAGAGTTATTAGTATATTCTTCTGGACAAATAAATAAAACATTTGCACAAGCCTACCTCAATAGATAGAGCAAATGTAAGCCCCTGTTTGCTTATATAAATCAAACATCAGAAAGGTTGTCTTCAGTGATCTCTTTAATAATATCATCCAGCATCAGTATAATAAGTGTAAGAGAATAGTTTTGTGGTTCTTCCTTCCAGATCACTCTCTGAAAATGCACAACTGAAGTGAGCAGGTTTTATTTTAATATTTTTTTATAATTGCATTGAGATTACAAGATGAAGAAGTAAACTATTGTATTCCTAACCCTTCCATGGAGCTCCAGAAGTTGCAAAGGATTGCTGATAATAGGCAGTCTGAAGCTGTGTCCTGTCTAATGCAGCACATTGCTTGGTCACCCAAACGGCCTTTGGTGCACCAGGAGGTAACATAAGAAAAAAACAGCCTGGCCTACGATGTGCTGCTCAAAAGAATGAAAATGCAAAGCTCAAGTGACTTGGTCAGTAGTTGCCAGAGAGGAGGAAGTATTATCACTTGGGTGCTCCTGCTCTTGCCTACTCTCACCGTATCCCTTCTCTTCATGTTTCTGTGATAGCTTCCAACAAAATTAGGGAGGAAATTTGAGTAACTTTAAACTGACCAAACCCTCTGTCTTCTGAGACACCACTCCGATCATGTACTAAAAATATGTGTCTTTCCTCTTAAAGTTTGTTAGGAAGCAAAACGTAGGAAGAATCCGAAAGACATAAATGGTGCTTACCCTTATAAGGAGAGTTTGACAAGTCTATTAAGATGATTCTGATAAGAAAGGGTGATAGGACAGTTTCATGTTTTACCAGCCAGAAAGTGTGATGTTTGAATGTATGGTGTGGAGACTAGGCTGCAGCATGAAAACTTTTTTCCCAGAAAAACTAAGATCAGCAATTTGTCTGAGCCATGAAGTAATGTTTATGTCTCCTGGCAAGTTTTGAGTTCAGATACATTATCTCTTCATTCCTCTTTTAAGTTGTTCAGTATCATTAGTAGACTTTATTTGTGTCTATGGAGGGAATTTAAGAAAATGCTGACATTTGTAAGAAATAGGCTTGCTTTGTAGGAGCCACAATACAGTTGTGAATAATTCCCTCTGTTAAATCTCAGATCAGCTCTGTGAAGCCTCATGTTAACAGGGCTGAGGCTAATGATAGCCATGAAAGAAAATCCTCAGTCTTTCCCTCTTTCACTCTCTCCTTTTTGCTTTCTCTGAGGTAGGTTTTTTAGCTGGTAAATCTCTATGAAAATTTTCTTTCAGATGCTAAAGAAGGAAGAAGCAATCCCATGGCCAGGAACTTTAGCAATTGTTCATTCATATATTGCATATAAAGCAGGTAAGAAAATGATGAATACTTTTATTTCACTTTTAGTAATGGAAAATGTTATTTTGGGAGTGGGATAGGATGGTACTTCCTTTACAAAAGGAAATTTTGTCATACAAAAGGAAATAACCTTAATCACTAGTGAAGTGAAAATAGCAATCTAAATATTTCTTAAGCTTGTCATGCTTGTGTCTGTAGGTAAAATTTTGGGGGTGATTCAGTGCACAAGTTAAGCATTGATTTAAACACAATTCCCGTCTTTACATGAAGCAGTTTAGACCCACTATCCACTGTTGTAAGAGAAATATTTTAAATATTCTGTTTAATACTCTGTTTTGCAGCAAAAGAAGAGGAAAAACAGAAACTACTTAAATGGAGTTCAGATTTAAAACAGGAAAGAGAACAACTAGAGCAGAAGGTCAAACAGCTCAGCAATTCTATAACAGTGAGTACTGTCCTCCCAAATAACACTTCACCTGTGTTCTGGTGCCACAATGCAGGGAGAAAACTATTAAAGAGTGACTCCATACACTAGACCTGTCATCCACTGGATTTACTTAGAATTGAGTGAGTGCTTTCCGTTGCTTTTTAGGACTTTGGGGAGCAGGAATGAAATAAAGGCAACATATACTTATATTGAGTCTCTTATACATGATCCATGCTGAACATGTAGGTAGACATATGGTGACATATAATATCAGCGGGTGACAAAAATGACCCAGAGCAATTTTGTCTGTGGGCAGTAGATTGAGTCCGATTCTCTAATGGCTCACTTAAACAAGAATGGTTGGGCCTCTGTGTGTAGTGAGAGTTACAGCCTTGGTGCACTCTCCAGAGCTTTCTGATGCAAAAGCGACTATTTACTCACAGCTGACTCTCAGGACCTTGACGTGTTGCCTTGGCAGTCAGCAGCTGGACACTGCGCATGTCTCTGCATGGTATTAACTAGACAGTGTCATACTTCAAACCAGAGACTTTCACTGCCACCTTAGTTTATTGCAGTAATTGGAACATACATATTAATTTGGTCACTCTTCTCATCTTAATATGCAAATCAGTCTCTTGAGCTGCCAGTGTAAAGTTTAAGCCCCTCATTGGTGCCGCCCTAGTCAGTATCATGTAATGGAAAAAAAGCAAAATCTCCTGTGTGGCAACATCTGTAAGGCTGGATTCATAATTGCAGACTTCTCTTTTTAGATACAGATGCACTTTCCAGGCTGCCTGTCTTTGCCTGTTAGAGCAAAAGTGTGCCATGTTTACAGACCTCTCAGTGCTGCCAGTACAAATAAAATGATTGTGAGGTGCTGGTTAGCAGTCCTGGGGACTGTGGCCTTCTGGTTAGCAGTAGCTGGGTGTAACCTGAGCAGCGCTAGACAACTTACACTGTTTCTCAGTGATGTACTCAGGCAGATGCAAGCCCTTAACGTGAGGGATTCACAGTGGGCAAGAAGAATGTTTATACTTATATTGGACCTGTCCAAAACAGGCACATCAGGTCTGGGTTTTTTAGTGTTATTATGATGCCATGAGCTGCATGTGAAAATAGTAAAGCTAAAACCAACAGTGTCTGGAGATCAGCATGGATAAAAGATTTTTAAAATGTAGGAAGGTTGCCATCTTCATGTAAAAACCTGAGTGTGACAGACATAGCTACTGTTTCCTCATTTTTGTGAGTTTCAAATATACATATAAGCAGTTTTTCACTCTTGAAACATCATTTGTGGGTTTTTTTTAAAGTCTTACCCTGACTCTTAGCTGATGAGCTGGCTATGTTACTACCACTTCTAAGAGAATGAAGTGGCCACAAAATAAGATTTTCAAGTGAAGAGGAGTTTGGTTTCCTTTTCAAGTGCCCTTTTACTTATTGAGAGAAGGAAGTGATGTTCCTGCTAAAATGTATGTGAAAGCAAAGGCTGTATCCCATTAATGGTTTGCACACACACTGTCAGCACTCAGCTGCAGTGGGATGCCTGAGCTTGCAGATCTGAGCTAAAGAAATTTCAGTAATGCAATACTAATAGAAAAAATAGTAAGAACATACACTTGGAAGTTTTCCTTCAAAAGAAACACAAAAGGATGGAGCTGTCTGTGTTCATTTGCACAACACCTTGGAATGAAAGGGAGAGATACCAGGTGACAGCTATGTCTTGGCAATTTATTTCCTCAGCCTGCAAATAGGAATTCTCCCGTGAACATAGCCTAGAGACTCTTTTTCTTCTAGGTTGGAAAAGTGAAATTGCAGCTGCAGTCTTTTCTGGGTACTTAAATTCAGATCTGTGAACATCATATTCCTTCTCTTACCTTCTTCCATTCATAAGCTTGAACTTATTACTGCTTTTCTGTTTTGCTGTAGAAATGCATGGAAATGAAGAATACCATCCTTGCAAAACAGAAGGAGATGCACAGCTCCTTGGAGAAGGTAAAACAGCTGATCCGCCTCATCCAAGGCATCGACCTTTCAAAACCCATAAACTCTGAGGTCAATTCAGTAGCCATCTCCAACGGCATGGACTCCACTAACAATACTAATGCTGCCACCTCCACCTTAGCCCCCTCCCCTTCCCAGAGCTGCATGGTGAACTGTAACAAGGGCGATGAGACTAAATAACACAGTGAAGTTAAGAAGGAGCCAAGGGAGGTGGCGGCGAGGAGAAAGAGCAAAATAAAGAAACTCTAGAAAAGCAAAACTGGATTTCTTCTGGAAAGTGCAGAATTCTTTAGTTCTTTGGTTCCAGAGAGAGCGTGAAGATGCTTGTGCCAGGCGGCACCGGAGTTTGCCAATTGATCCTTCTTATTCTGTGTGTACATGCGAAGTTTGGATCATGTTACATGAATAGTGCCAGCTGGGGGTTCTTTGCCAGCACCATGCCAAGTGAAATAATATATTTACTCTCTCTATATTTTACACCAGTGTGTGCCTGCAGCAGCCTCCACAGCCACTATAGGTTTGTTTTATTTTTGTTTGGGGTGAGGAGCAGGGATAAGGGAGGAGAGCAGGTTTCAAGTTCCTATTTGCAGAACAGTTTGTTTAGCTAGGGGAAAACAAAAACAAGTCCAAAGAGCCTATGGGCTTTTCCTGTTTCTAAACTCTCAGTACTATTAAACCAAAAAACCAGAAATATAAATTATCAAATCCCAGTGCCCAGAAGGGACAAGTCTATCAAATAAGCAGTATTTACTATTGTTTAGACAGGAGATGTACAAAAGGAAAGGAGATGGACTTTTCACTGAGTAACCAGCACATAGAATCATAGAATATGCTGAGTTTGAAGGGACCCATCAGGATCATCGTGTCCAACTCCTGGCCCTACGCAGGACACCCCAAGAATCACACCATGTGCCTGAGAGCCTGTGGGTCCTCACACTCATCCAGAAAGTCTGTGTTGGGAATGGGAAAATAGAGGGCCAGAATCCAGGGTCAGCTTGGAGCATTGGATGGAGGTGTCCCGAGAGAAAATGTGCATAAATTACTTGAAAATGAGATTCCATCCCTTTTCTGTATTTATAAACAACAAAGATATCCTGAACAAAGTAGCACATATAACCCAGATGTGTGAACTCAACAGAGAAATGTCCTTTTCTTTCACTTCCTTTCTCTTCTTTTGGTAACAAGAACTAAATAAGGAATAGAAAAGCTGTTTTTCAGGCTGACAGTCTAATTAAAGAGGTAGATGGGACCTTGCATGGTATAGATTAGAAGTAATAGTGTCAGTGAGATACAGTGAGTCTTTGTGAGTCCTTGTGTCATCGTTTTGGGCACTGTTTTTTTATGCAAGGGCAAAATCTTTGTATCTGGGGGAAAAAACCCAACTTTTTTAAATTAAAAAGGAAAATAAAAGATATTGAGGTCTTCCTAGTGTTACTTAAAATAAGATCAAGGTAAGAAACATTGTAAAAAAAATTACAAAAGTGCTATTTGTTTCCTAAACAAGTGATTTCTATTAAAAAGGTGTCAGAACTGGAGAAAATGCTGTGTACTTAGAATTTTTTAACACAGACTTTGCTTATTTATGATGACATTCTGCTGTGTTTGTGTTCTAAAATCTAATGGGACAGTTTCCATAGGTTATACCACACATCTACTGGCTAAAGAGAATCAAATCATACAGTGCTGGATCTCGCCCCCACCTGGAGGATCTCCCAGGCTTGTCTCTGCTGTTACCATCTCTCTCCCATTCTTCCATGTGTTTGTAACCCAGAAGAAAGCAGTTGGCAGTGTGCTTGTTTAAGGCTTTAATAGTTCTGTGATACAGACTGATTCAAGCTTGAGAATGAAAGACAGTGAGTTGGACCGAAATCACCCTCCGTTATCTCCTCTTGTTGGAGAAGTTCATCTCTAATGTATAATCTTTTCACTCTAGACAGCAGAGCTTGCCTTGTGCTTCCTGATTGTGAGGTCTGGCTCAGTTAGGGTGCGGATTCCAGTCATATCGGGTTGTGTCCCAGAGCTGCCTAGTTTCACTACTGCATATACACATTAGGGCCAAGCCCATTTCCACTGGAAGTACTGGGAAGACTCCCTTTACTTCCAGTGGGAGCGGAGTTGAGCCACTGCACACAGCAGGTGAGGCAGCGTTCCCGGTGTGGTGGCCCTGAGAGCGTGTGTTGGGTGGCGAGGCAGACCTGCTCAGCTGTTTATAGTGGAAGATAGAAAAGCTTTGCATTTCAAGGATGCATTTCTGAGCAAGTGAATATTCATTACACTACATAGGCTGGGAGAGTTTCTTTGCTGCCCCAGCCAAGTGGGCTTCTGTGGGGTTCTTGGAGCTGTTTTATTCCCTCTCCTTTAGGCTGCCCTTCTGTCCTTTGAGGGCTTTTATTCCTTCTGTAGGAGTGTGCACTATTTTCAGCTCTGAGCTCAGAACTGATATCCTGAGTTCTCACATTTGTCTCAGTTGGGGAAGTGACTCTTACACACACTTCTCAGCTGAACCAGTGATAACCCCAATGCTGTCTTTTGATGTTTGAGTTCTGTTCTGGAACTAGCAGAGCTGGAAGGATAAGTTAGCAGAAGTGGCAGGGAGACAGACAGCTGGGCAGACAGCGTCAAAATGGATCATACTAAAAATGTCCTTCCATCAATCCAGTTACCAATGGGGTCATTACCATTGAGCAGCACTAGGCCAGGAACCCATTGCATTTAAACAAAGGACTGTTTCAAGGGTTGAAGAGAGAAACCAAACAGAACATGAGCATTCTATAGAACATGAGCCATCAGCTAACAGCCAGATATCCAGGAGGAACTGCTTTTTGGAACATGTTGGTCTTTAGTTGAACACCTGGGTGATTCTTACCATCATCTTCTGAAGCATCGAGCATTCCTGATAAGAGAGCGTCTCCAGGGATAGGTGTGCTGAGTCTTTGTGGTTCTCATGCTCTTGTTTCTGTGTTAACCGGAGCTCTCTTGGAAGCACTGCACTGTTTGGAGGTAGGAGGCTATGCCTGGAGACTTGATAGTCCTTCTGTTTTCTTTGCTGATTCAGGAGAGGATGGAAGTGAGATTCACTAGTAGCCATATTTAAACTTGAGCACAGTTAACCAGCCAGGAGATGTTAAAACAGCTATTACTGCATTCCTGAGGCATCTGCTTTTCTCCAGAATCCAAGTAGATAAGTACAGACTTTTATATCCCTTTTGTTACGGCATTTGTGTTCCAGACTGTAAAAGGATATCTTTAATTAATCATTACTTGGCAGAAAAATGATCTTGGACATTTTGATGCTGCTTAGGTAGTTTTCTTTCTCTCTTACTGATCCTGTTTGGATGCTTTTTCTCCTGGCTGTGCAACAGTATCAGCCAATAGGCAAGGAGCATTCCCAGGGCTGCACTCACACTGGCAATGATGCTGCTGTGTAGACACAGTAAATTGGGGTTGTCTCTGCCCAATTACCAATAATAGGGTGGAAGGGGAGTTGGTGTTTGCTAAAGACAGAGGAAAATAGTCTTTTTTCCTAGCTGCTGTAAGAGATTCCAATCAAGGACAAATTTAAACTCTCTGATGGCTTAAAGCTTAAGCTTGTCTTTTGGGTTCGTATTGGTTTGGGGGTTTTTTCTCATGTAGTATTTGGGATAGAATGCATTTGTACTAAAACTTCTGCTCTTTGAGAACCTGTCATAACGGCTGTGGTTTTGTATTTCCAAACCATCATCCAGTTATATACTAATTCTTATGTCATCGCTTGTCATTGGTGGGAAACAAGTGGCTTTTAAATCTCTGTTATAAGGGAAGAGATGAGACCACAAAGGAATCTCATATCAGAAATGGTCCTGGCTCTCAGCCCAGTGCTAAGGGCTTTAAGAAGTCACCCTGCTCCTCTGCTCAGAAATAGAGCAAGCAGAAGTCGCTTTTTCCCTTCTCCTTGCAATCTGTTCTTCAAACAGCTGGAAAGGTGTGTTGTGGTCAGAGTGGGAATGTGACCTGGCTAGAAGAATTAGTATCATCACTGGTGTTCTCGCTGTCTTTGTTTAGAGCCAGCAGTGGGTTTAGTGCTGTACAAAACGTGGAGAAAGCAATACTGCTAGGGATGGTTGGAAGGTAGAGTGAATAGCATGGCTGATTCTTCCAATACATCATTAGCCAAGAGTTACCATGTTGGTGGGAGGAACTAATGTTTTGCATGAGCAAAACAGGGCTTTGTTCTATGTTGCAACCAAGTTGCTGTCAGTGGGGATATGAATTAAAAGCCTGGAAATTAAAGAGGTAATAATTTTATGGGCAGATCTATTGGTTTTGTTATTGGCAGAAAAATAACATTGCATTTTATCTTTACTAGGCTTAAGAAAGTAAATCTGTATTCCAAATGTCTAGAAATGTGAAACCTAATTCTGACCTCCTTGGCTTCAAATCATCTTCCCTGTACTATTTCAGAGACAGACCTGAAAAGCAGCATTGTCAGCATTCAGGAGAACCTGGAGGGAAATCTTCCTCTTAGCCCCCACCAAGCTGTGGCAGCCCACAAGACAGGGAACAAACTCTGAAATTTCTTTCCCGTGTGGATACAGCAGAAAACATTTGTGATTTGCAGTGCACGTGTTTCTCTCTCTTCTTTTCCTCAACTGGGTTGCACCCTGCCCTCTTTGCTTCTGAAGCACTAATGATGAATACATGCTTTTAATGAAACGTGTTTTTAAAATACCATATTAAGATGTTAAACCAAATTCACTCTTGCTGAGAGCCTCTGTTGGTGAGCTGCTCAGATAACCACCAAAACACCTGTATTACACTTCCTAGTAGACCACATCTCTTTGGGCAGAGTTCGTTTTGTCTTTTTAGAATTGTTTTGACCCTTCTTCACCTCCTGTTGTCCTCCCTTGGAATTCAGGAGAACCAAGGCAAGTTCAACTTTGCTAGATTACTGCAAAGAGTTTTCTGGCAAGTATGTAGGAGTCAGGAACCTGGAGAAAGAGGAAGATGTTTTGTTGTGCAGCTAATTAATTTGGCGCTTAGGCTTGCCTGGCCAACAAACTACCTCAGCAAAGGCCATTCCCAAGCATTATGGGTTCTGTAGTTCCTGGCATTCAGAAGGCAAAAGGTCCAAAGGCCCCGCCAGCAGCCAGCTAGGTCCTGGTCTCTGAGGGCATGTGAGCAAACCTTGCAGTGACATGCTATTGGATCCTTGTTTTCAGTGGTCAGACCTGGACTGGGGAATGACCCAAAAATCAGATGGGATCAGGAAAAGTGAGCTGCAGATGTCTTGTCTCCAGGTTATTGGTGTCTTACTCAGATCCTTCTTTAAGCCTCAGTCCTGTTTGTAACTCCTACAGAATGGAATGTAATACTTGAAAAATATGAGTCTCTCGATCCTTTACCCTTAGCTCCCATTTCCCTCCTGTTTCTCTCGTATTTGGGACAAGAACTTTCTGCATCACTGTGTCTTGTATAGGCTGAGCACATAGTTGATCAACTTGCCAATAAAGAAAATTATTTATACCATGCACTGGTAAGCTTGGTAATTACAGACCCATGAAAAGACAAATGCCTCTCCCAGAGGTTAATTTAATTGTTTCAGAAAACCAAGAGCTTACCTGTGTGAGAGTCTGTCTGTACTCCTGGCAGTATTACTAAAATATCTGAGTAGTGAACGGGAGAGGCTTGCCAAGAGCGTGGGTGCTGTGGAAATCATTGTGCTGTGCAAGTCCCTGGAGTGTATCTCATGAGAATAGCCAGGCCTGAGCTTCCCATCTCCCTGGGACAGAGGTGGATGCTGCTAGGGACAAATTAAAGGACAGAAGCCTCTTTTGAGAAGTGGTACAGGGCTGGAGATGGAAAGGAAGAGAAAAAGCAGGAGCAGCAAAGGAAACAAAAATTACATGGGGTAAAGCAGAACAGAGAGAAAAAATACAGAAAGACATGAGGAGGGAAAGTGAGGGTAGGAAAAATCCAGGAGTGAAATAGGGCTCCTCTCTGAGTAGACAGGCATTCCTGCAGTTACAGGGTTTGCAAGTTCAGTGGAAAGAGTAGAACAAAAACAGTCTTTATCCTACCTCGATTTCTGACATGGGTTGGTCTGTATTCCAAAAGGAGCAGGTGTGGTGGGAGAAAAGAACTGCTTAGGTGCAGATGGAAAAGGAAGTAGGCACTAAGTCATCCCTAGCTCTGCTTCTGCTGCTGAGTGATCCTGTCCTAATGAGAACCTTATTTGACTTCTAAGCCACAACACAGAGATAAGGCAGATCAAGCAAACCTTGGAGCAGCCAGAGCCTACTCTAATCTGGACCATATTAATTAAACCTTTTCTTGGCTAGAAACATTCCCAAAACTAGCTAAGTGTTCAGCTCTGCTGGTGTGGTTGCACCTTCAAGTTTTACAATCGGCCTACCTGAAGCCAGCATCAGCTCCCAGAGGTCCAGGGTTCTGTGTGAGCGAAGGAGACAATGTGGAGTAGGACATGTGAGTCACGTACTTCTCAGTCACCTCCTGGAGTATCTGTGCAAGATTCCTGCTCTCTCGGCTGTCACATCTGGCAGTTCTGTGCCAAAATCCCTCTGTGTGAGCAATGCCTCCCTGTTTTCTCAGGATCTGGTTTCTTTAGGGACACGTGGAAAGGGGCATTTCACCAGTGCAGCTAAACAGGGGCATGTGTTAAGTTTAACGTAAACTGTGAGGAGCTGAGGGCCTGCCTCTAGGCTGCATGGGGCACCCTTCTGGGAAAACAGCTGTCCCAGCTCTCCTGTGTAACCAGGGATAAGCTCTGTGCCTGTTCTTCTTCACTCTCTAGTATCCAAGCAGGTGTCAAAGGCTTCAGATGGAGAAACTCAGCCCAGTCCCTCCAATTCTAGAAAGGAAGAAGTACTTAAGGGCTTGCTTGCTATCAGGAGTGCCTGAGGAACTCAAAAGCCTTGTGAGCGTGGCTCTGTCCGTCCTGGGTGGAGAGCTGGCACAGAGAGGCAGCAGCAGCAGCAGTGAGCACTATCAATCAGCTCAACACCACCTTTTGCTTTTTTTTTTTTTTTTCTTAAATTTACACTGGCAAAAGAAAACCTCAACCAACTCCTGCCCTTTTGTCACCAACCTTCTTACATCTGTTTTGTTGGAAAACAAATGAAGTACTGTTGCCTTTGAGCTTCGAGAAAACACTTTCCTTAGTGAGCAACCAGAACTTAGTGAGCCTTGGGGGAATAGCTCAGGTGGGGAAGGGAGGCAGTGCCACAGGGCAGCTCCTGGGGCTGTTCCGTGGCCACCCTTGATTTTGGATCCCCAGCACTGAGGTTTGATACTGCAGCAGCACTGGGTACATGCTGTGCACATGCAAGGGCAGGGGTTCCCCTGGCTTATTATACAGGTGTTGGCCTCTCAGGTGGGGCATGCCAGAATTGCGGGAGGGAGGGGGAAGGAGATTGCTCTGTGCCTCACATTCCCCTCTGTAAGGCAGGTACTGGCAGTTCTGAGTCTGGAAGAGCAGATTTCCATGGCTGCAGGCACTGGGGTAGGCATTCTTGAAAGAAACTCTTTTCTGGGTGCGGCAGGAGGCTGCACGTTTCTGCTTGTTCTGGGCTAATGTGTAATTTCTAATCATAGTCTCTTATGTTTCTTTACTTAAATTATCACTGACATCAAAACAGTGACTGACTCTAAAGGCAGGCTTACCTGTCAGCTCTCCCTTCCAGAAGGTGTTGTCCCTGAGTTGCTCCTGATGTCATATGTGACAGGCAGCCAAGACCCTCCTTGAGGAAGGTTTTTGCTTCTGCATAATCCTCTGAGACTCGGGCAGCTTCCTGGCAGCCCCACACAAACAGAGCCAGCAGCAGTCGTGTCCCACAAGTTGCTTCACTCCAATCACAGCTGCAGGGTCCTCCCCAGGTGCCATCTTACACTGTCAGAGGTGTCTTGGCTTCCTCTCACAGCCCCACAGAAGCAAAGCATGTGTTGCAAACTCCATTAAGCAAAGATTAAGCAAGGTAACAGCAGGAAGTGGGGGAGCCTGCCAGTGCCGACCTGTTCGGGCTCCCGTGGAGGAAGGAAACAGCTTTGCTGTATCAACAGAAGTGGACACAGAGAGGTGGTGGTGAGCTGCTGCCACCTGCAAGGTCTGGTGCAGCACTGGGGTGGCTGCCCATGCTGTTTTCTTTAGGGAGCTGACTGGCTCTATTCTGCAAACACCCACCGTGTCCGCAGCTGAGGGCAGGAGGGTTGTGAAGGCAGCTCTGCTTGTTTAGGAGAAAATACTCAGGCTTCAATCATGGCTTCATGTTCCTGCAATCACAGCAGCACCATCTCCATAGATTTATTGATGCCACCACCCCACCTGTGTGCCATGCTTTGTCCCATCCCCTCACGCACACCCTGGTGTTTCACCAAGACTGAGCTGTAAAGCGGGAGTCCTGGCATGGGCCCGGAGCAGGAGCTGACCATGAAGGGCTCCATGTCCGCGCCTGGTCCTTCCCCCAGTCTGTCTGATTTCTCCAGGGGATTTTGGTGACCAGCCCCCAGTTCTGGCAGTGCTGTCCCTGCAGCCACGGGCCTGGTGCTGCATGGGACAATGGCAGCTTCTCTCCCAGCTGGGTTTCTAATGGCAAAGCCACGGGCTCTGTCCTCCATGAGCCAGTGGCACCTGTGCTGCCCCACTCCCCACCAATCTCCCGTCCTTGCAGGCCCTGGTGTAAAATGCCCTTTCTGACTGGTACTGCTCTGTTGTCACAGAATCACACCATGAGAACACCCACTTGTGAACTGGTTTGGGTTTTTTAAATATCTCTATTTTTTTTAGCCTGATGCTCATAGTGATCTGCAGTATCTGCTGCCTTCAAGTTCCTTGTGGTTTCAGTTTTGGTACAAATGTGTTTAGATTTTAGCAAATTAAAGTTGGGGGGAGGGGGTACAGAGCATCTGATCAATTTGTATTTATTTATTTTAACATTTTACTAAATAAAACACAGTAAAATCTCTTGTCTCCTTAGCTGTATGTACCAAGTGGGGACAGTGGGTCCCACATGCACAGAGGTGGTAGCAGTGCCCATAGCAAGTCCCCAGCCCCAGGAGGGGTTTCTGAGCATGGCTCTGTTCAAGGGCCGTGTAACGCTCCAGCTCGTTTTCTTGGCAGGGAGAAGGGCACTACGTTAGGAGAAATGAATTTTAGCTCCAAAAGGGGCTGTGCTCAATTCAGATAATCTCTGGCTCTGACTCTGTGGGTGCCTCCCAGATGATGCTGCCCAGCAGAGGGCCCATGGAGACCAGCCCAAACTGGGCTTACTTCCAGGCACCTCCACCCTTGCAGGCACATTTTGGGCTAGGGACTGTCCAGGCTGGGAAGGATTATCTGAAAATGATGGTGTACAGCCCTCCTACGGTGTACAGGCACACCAGCACACCTTCCGAAACAACCACAGAGCCAGCATTTCCATTGCCTCCTATCCATCAAAGAATCATCTGGAAGAGGCCTGCTCCACCTCAGCACTGCTCCACCATGTCTCTAGCAGTGCCGAGATCTGAGATAACGCTCTGATCTTGCTTAGTGCAGCAGCAGCACAGTATCAGTGAGCTTTGGCTGTATTAAACAAAAGCTGCCTGCTAGGGACTGGTGGGGTGGAGCTGCGCTTGGCTTCACAGTGATGAGCAATGTCTTCCCAGCCCTTTCCCAAATAAAGCCTCAACACTTGCTGCTGGCAAACCATCCTCATCCTCCCTCCTGCAGATGCGAGGCTGGCATCTCATGGGGCCTAAGAGCCAGCTTTTATTTCTAAGAGTCTTATAAAGCCAAGGCTCTCAGGGATGAGCTGCAGCACCGCCACATTAAACCACAGCTTCTTCTACTTGGGTGTGATTAAACTGACTGTGCCTAGGCCGCGATGCCCCAGGCTCCTGTTCAGGGGTGCTGGCTGTGCGGGCAGGCTGCCTGGGCCCCGCTGCAGCACGGGAACCATCAGCCTTAAGCCCACCTCAGTCAGCAACCACCAGCCCTTTCAGGGCACCTGTGTGCCTGCCGCTTGGTGACACCGGCATTAATTCTGCCTGCCACTGCTGTTCCCCAGCCCTCCCCCCATGCCCAACCAACAGGAAAGGGTTCCAAATGCACCAGGCAGAGCAAGCCCAGTGATGCTTCTCCCCAGCCAAGGCTTGGGCTACTCCTCCATTGCTCTCCTCCCGCTGCCTTCCCGCCAAGGGACAGACTCACAGCAGAAAAAAATTAATAACCAGGCAGTTTTAACAAGAATGTGAAAAAGAATAAAAAAGCTTTAATTTAAAAATTAAATTAAAAAGAGAGAATAAGCAAGAGGCGCTTGTGCCCTTTCCCTGCGCCGCGCTTTCTGTGGTTCCTCTTAGCTGCTCCCACCATGGACGGAAATCCTCACCCTGCACAGAGCTGGCTCTTGCAGCCCAGAGCAAAGCTAAGAAGAGAACAGAGGAGACTGCAGCAGCAACTGGCCTGGAGAGCCTCCAGGGCCACCAGCAAAATCATCTGGGAAGAAGAAAAGATTGAAAAAAAAACCCAGACACCCTAATTACTGAATTCTTATGAGAAAAGTATTAAATAATTTAAATAGTGTGAGGAAAGCAATGCATCCTCTGTGCTCCAGTGTGTGATAGCGGTAGAACAGTGTCCAGTCAAGCTGCTCCCAGCATGGGGTTCCTGCCACAGTGTTCAGCTATGGTCTTGTCCAGTGTCAGCCACATCCCTGATTGTTGATGGCAACAACTGTGCTGCCAAGAGCTGGAGAGGAGCAGGATGGTCCCTGCTGGGAACTTCTCCCAGCATGTGCTGGCCCATGAAGCTGCTGTTTTGCCCATGGGGAGGGTTGGCAGCCCTGCCCCGTGGGGCAATGCCAGCACAGGACAGGGTCTGCCACCGGTATGGCTGCTCCAGGCTGGAAGGTGCAGGTCCATCCTGGGAGCTCACTGCTGGGGACAGCAAACAGCCCAACCTGCTCTGGGAGCTCATCCTGCTCTGGGTGACTCCCACACCACCTGTACAGGGCCAGCTCCACTGGAGACTGCATCCATACAGATGGGGAGTAATAGTATTTTCCCCCATTAACCAGCCAGCCTTGATCTGGGCTTGAACCAAGGCTCCAGCTATTCACAATACTCCCTAGCCACTCCTCCCAGGATGCTGGGAGGCTTCCTCTGGGCCTGCTCCACAAAGGATGTAAAGGGATGCTCTACAACCTCATCTCCAACTCACCAAAGCCCTGGAGAGATGTGTGGAGGACTGGGACCTGGGACCACTGAGCAGAGGCAGAACAGGGTAAGGTACAGCTCCCAGGTCTCTGGAGGAGCCAGGCCTCAAGGTGAGGTGAGCTAATAAGGACTGGGAATCCACATCCCCTAAAAGTGGCAAGGAAGGAGACCCCACCCCCAGCCCCTGGCATGGGGAGGTTCCCCTGTAAAACAGGAAGGCTGCAGCAGCTTGACCTGCAGGCACTGCCTGTTCTTGCAGCTGATGTCTTCCATCTTATCTACAGGCATCCCTTGGGTGGGCTGGAGAGGCTGTGCTGCCAACTCCATTCCCCCGGGCCGGGCTGCGGTGGTGGGCAGGGGCAGGAGGGAGGCCCTGCGCCCTCCCTTCTCCAGTGTGCTGCTTGTAGCCCGCACCCACTGTCCCCAGGCATCACAGGCTTCTCTCGGCAGTGAGGTATTTGAGTGCAGCAGCCCCGTATCGCCGCGACAGGTCCTGGTGGAACTCCTCCCGCAGTGTCTGGAGGCAGCCCCGGTACCCTGCACTCAGGCGAAACTTGGAGATGTCGAAGCTGGGGGCATGGGGCATGTGGATCATGAAGGCGTTGGGCAGGACCAGCAGCTCATACTCCTGGGGACAGAGCAGCAGCCCTTACCATCGTCGGCTTGGTGGCACCAACTTGTCACCGCCCAGCCACCAGCCCCCAACACCCAGCACCTCCGTGGTGCCAGGAGCCCCTCACCCACCTGGGCATCCAGCTCCATGATGTGGGAGACTTTGTTCCAGCCGAAGCCCACGAACCTCTGGTCATACCTGGGGCAGTCTCGCCTCACTACAACGTAAGGCTCGAAGTCTGGCTGCCATGCCACGCGGTAGGGCACGGTGGCTGTCCGCCATTTGGCGTAGTCCGTTGGGGCGTGGCCTTTTGGCCACACGTGGTACCTACGGGGAGAGATGGAAATGAGAGACTGAGACAGTAGAGGATGCAGGGGGTCTGCTACGCCCCTCTGAGACAGGTGGTGCACAGCCCCAAAGCACACAGGTACACAGCCAGCTTCTGCTTGGATGGCAGGACAGTGCTAGTCCCTACCTGAAGGTGTAGAGGGAGCCCATGTCCAGCATGGAGAGCAGCTCTGCTTTGGATTTGGGAAAGGTCAGACGGTAGTGCAGGGTCTCAAATGCCGGCACGATGAGAGCCGCCTTCCTCTGGGGCAGCTCTAGCTGTTGGATGGAGTTCCTACGGTAGGAGGAAGGGTGTGAGGTCTCCCTGACTGTGAGGCATGGCCACAGCCTCCTTCCTCATCCCTTCCAGCCTGCCTACCACTCCACACAGGTATTAATGGGTTTTGACAATTTGCAGTGGTACCACGCAGGGATAAGACGAACAGGGCAACCCTCACAGCCACAGCCCTTTCCTCATCTGCCAGTGTCTGACAAAAGCAAGGGCAGGATCCCAAGGTTGAACACAAAGGAAACAGTTTCTGCCTGTTGAGAGCTGCTGCCCAGGGCGTTTCCTGAAAACGCTGGTGCTTGGGGAGCCCAGGAGGCTGAGCAGGAGCCAACTGGAGAAAGCCTTACCTGAGGTAATCATAGAGGCCGTACATAGGCAGGAAGTCGATGTCCGTCAGAAAGACGTACGGCGTCTGCGTGTTGGCCAAGGCCACGTTGCGCAGGAGGTTGATGGGGTAGAACTGCCCCTCCTTGTAGACAATGTGGTAGGCGACGTTGCGGCGGGCGCTCAGCACCTCCGAGGCCTGGGCGTAGCGCAGGAACTGCTGCGCCTCGGCGTCCGACATGTACAGCGCCAGGCTGATGGGGCCCGCCCAGTGCTTGCAGATGGCCTCCAGCATCTGTAACCTGGGAAGCACAGGGCACGGCCTGAGCAGCAGACCTGCACCGCAGCAGCTTCTGAGCCAAACCCAGAACCGGGCGCCTCCAGAGAGCCGTGTGCCAGCCGAGCCCAGGTCAGGAGGGAGCAGGAAGAACTCATGCTCCCAGCTTGGGGTGTGAGAATGATGAGATTCCCTGGTAGCTCCAAAGCTGTGGAGCCTGCCCAGAGGAGCAGAGGTGGGTTCCAACCTTCTACCAGTCCTGCTAGCAAGTACCTGTCCATGGAGAGCTGGGCCACAAGGGTGACGTCGGTGGGGTTGGGAAGGGCCAGGAACTCGTACTGCAGAAAGAACAGGTGGATGCGGTGCTGCATGAGGTGCTGCTGGCGGAAGTCATAGCAGGGATCGTCCTCATCCAACTCCTCCAGCGCCTGCTGCAACTGCAACACCATGAAGGTGAGGGAGAGTAGGAGCCCCAGGGGAGGTTGCATGAAGTCTCTGCCCACCCAAAGCTCTGGAGTTGAGGGCAGAGTTGCAGTCAGCCTTACCTGGTCCCTGGGTGGGCTGGGAAGACTGGCACAGCCAAAAAGCTCCCTGCGCAGCAGGTTCCCATCATACTCCAAGAAGGTCAGGTAGAGGTTACGGAAGAACTCCACGTGCTTGTTCTTCACCCGCAGCTTCTTGGGCGAGTTCCAGTGGATCACCTGGGCAGTAGTGTGTCACCCCATGGAAGGGAAGTCGGCAGCACCAGGCTCCCGAAGCCCGCAGACCCCATGCTGACTCCCCTGCACCTCCAGTGCCTGCACTGTCCTTCAGGCCCTCCCCAGTCTCAAAAGTGGCAACCCCACCCACCTTGAGATCCGAGAGCTCGGTGTAGCACTGCTCTGAGCGTGTGTGATCAGAGAGCTGCACGTTCCAGAAGCAGGGAAGCCGGTACACCAGGGATGGGTCCTGCTTGATCACCGCATTGAAGATATCCTAGGAGAGTGAAAGGTGAGTGTATGGGTGGACGAGGAAGGTCCCCTGTGCCAGCAGTGCTGTGGGAATGCAGAAGGACCGACCTGCTCCAAGGAGGGACTGTTACCTGGTCGGCCAGCGAGGTGGAGAGCATGCTCATGAGCTCCCGCTCCGCGGTCAGCCGCCACATCTGCTCCCAGCCCAGGCGACGCAGGCGGTCCAGCAGGAGCAGGATCACCCCTGAGTGCCAGGGGAGAGGGCACTGAGTCATCGAGAGAGCACCCAGCCACTGCAGAGCTGAGGCACAGCTGCCTGCATGTCGTCAGCCCCTGGGACATGTCACTTCTCTGTGCCCACCCACACAACCCCGGGACGCTGTAGCAGTCCTCTTGCGCCCACCACTCTCCCACTTTACTTCAGCCTCTCCCCGTCTCCCTGTGCCAAGTGCCACCTCGGCTGGATGTGCCATGAGGCTGCACCTCCCACCCTGGCAGCCCACACTCACCCGTGTTGAAGCCACGTCCCAGGGCCGGCCATGGTTTGTGGTTTTTCCACAGGTTGCCCAAGTACCAGTCACTTTGGTTCTCCACCAGCCCGATCACCTGCTTTTCTGAGGAAGCACAGGAACATAGATGCAGCTCATCTTGCTGTTGGTTCAGAGGGCTCAAGCAAACCCACTGTGCTGGTGCTGTGGCAGGCAGGCACTGCCACCCTGAGCCCAGCACCCAAGGCCCTGCCAGTGGCCCAGGGGCACCCTGTCCTCACCAGAAAACTTCCCGAAGACAGCCCAGAGCTCAGCAATGTCAGTGGCAAAGGTGATGTCCGTGTCCAAGACGATGACCTTGGAGAGGTTGGAGGGTAGCGCCTTGGTAAGTGTCAGCTTCATCAGCCCGTAGATGCCGGAGTAGTGCTTGTTGGGGATCCATGACACCTCTGGCTGCAAGGCAACACACCTCAGGGCTGGACCTGGCCGTGCCCCTCCCCTGCCCGGGCAGGACAGCCGCGTGTCCCAGCACCCCGTGCACAGGAGGCCAGCAATAGAAGGGCCTGCAGAGCTGTGCAGCCAGCCAAGCCTGGAGCACTTCCTCCGGCCACCAGAACCCCCACCTGGAGCCCAGCGTCTCACTGGGGCACTCGGCTCTGCCCCAGGGCAGTGCTACTGCAAGGGGCCCCCCCACCCCTCCAGAACCAGCCTTGTGCTCCCCTCTCAGCAGCACCAGCAACAAGCCCAGAAAGAGGAGGGAGTGAGCCAGGGATCAGCAAGAAAAAGTTAATCACCCTCCATCCACTTGTCCCTCTCTGCTGCTCCCCTCGACCTCCCAGCATTGGCTTGGGACAGGGCAAAGGGAGGGTGAGCACCTGCCTTCAAGTCATCGGCGTTGTAGAAGCTGACATGGACGGAAGGCACCATCCAGGACTGGAAGAGCGTCTGGAGGATCTGGTGGGCCACCGAGTCCGTGATGAAGTGAAAGTGGAGGGGGTTTTTCCTGCCAAAGGCAAGCACAGAAACACTCAGCATCACAGCAGAATGAAGAGGAAATGGTCCCCCATCCCTCCCATGGGACAGACAAATGGACGTCAATGGAAAAACAACTCTCTGGGGGAAACAAATTCCCCTCTGTCCCTCTAAGCAGTGGCACAAGGGGTAGGGAGAGATCCCAGAGCCCCTCCTCTGCAGCACTGCCCTGCTGCAGCCTGCAGCAGCTCATCTGTGAACCCCACCCAGCAGGCCTCTGGCACAACATCTCCCCATTACCTGTGGAAGAGGATGGATTTCACCAGGGTGACCACATCCCGGCTCGCATTGTGCCCAGCACACACAATCGCGACGTGAAGGAGCTGCCCAGAGACAAACAGAGCCTTTTTGAGACTGGACATTCCCTCCTTGCAGGGGCTGTCAGCTCCTCCCCGGGACCACACTACAGGGAGAGACTCCCAACACTCAACCTTTCCCATGCAGAAGGAGCCCCAGAAAGAGGTGGGAGGTTCCTAGCTCAGAAGCGGGGAGCAGGAGTCTTGCTGCCATTTCTCCTGTCTGGTCTCCTTCTCTCTGGAGAAGGAAGATACCCTCACCCACTGACTGTGGCCCCCTGAACACCGTGGAGAGCCAGGATGAGGCCCCAGCACGGCCAGAGCATAAGGAGAGCAGTGCCAGGTGAGTTGCATGTACATCCGAGCTACACAGGGTCCCGGCCTCCCACCCGACATTCCCTATCCACAATGCCACCGTGCCGGTGCCATCACCCACCTCACACTTGTGCACTGTCCGCTGCTTGGGGCAGGCCGTGCGGTTGCTCCTCTCGCCCCCGGGGGTGTCTCTGTCCTCGGCAGAAGCCCCCCACTGCGGGCTGCCGTCGCTGCCCTCCGCCTGAGCCTGGCCGAGCTGCAGCCGCAGCTGCTGATTCTCCTCCTCCACCCTGCGCACCCGCGAGGCCAGCGCCTCCCGCTCCACATCCCGGCTCGGCTGCTCGCCCAGACAGGGCGGCAGCAGGAGGAAGCGGCCGTCTGTGGAAGAGACAGGGGCATGCAAAGGGCATGGCAAGGCTGGGAGAGCCCAGGTGTGGATGGTGGGGCAGAGCCCCAACTGAGAGGTCCCAGCACACCTCACAAGTGCCCAGCCAACATCTCAACTCTGCTTCCCTGATCTTCAGAGACGTCCCTGAAGATGTCCTCAAGTCACATACACCTGCAGTGACTTGCATGGCCAGAGCAACAACCCCAAGGCCTAATCCCCTGCTGCCTGCCCTCTGTTATGGACTGTCCCTTGATCTGAGGAGGACGAGAAGGACTCACTCACATTCGAGGCTGCCCACAAAGAGGTAGAGCCAGGAGAGGAGAATGGCCAGGGTCACTGTGGCGAGCAGCAACTTCAGCTTCATGCGCCAGGAGCGCAACATGATGTGCTGGCAGGACACGGGCAACAAGGATCAGGTGGGCAGCCCGAGTCCGGCTGGCCCTGGCATCCTAGAGCCTGTGAGGGACAGAGGAAAAGAGAGAGGTGTCACCAGTAGCCGGCACCCAGGTGCACCAACATCCCCCCAACAGGACATTCTCCATCACCTGCTCCTTCCAGGACAGTACCTGGGCAAGCGAAGCAGCGAAACAGACACCCATTACCTCTCCAGACAGCACACTCCTGCGCGTGATGGAACACATTTGCCCCCCCAGACTCGTCCCGTCATCCTGCCAGGACTACAGAGCCTGTGGGAGGGACCTCAAACATGGAGGGGAATGGGGATAGGAAGGAGGTCTCCAAGAGACTTTACCCCAGCTCTGTGCCTTGCTCCCTGCCATCCCACAGGCCTAGGGCTCGCAGAGCAGGGGAGAGCTAATAAGCTGAGGCCTTCCCGAGCCGGGCGGCGCGTCCCGGGCGGCTCCCGGAGCCTGCCCGTGGGAGAGGCGCGGTGCCCCCCCGCCGCCTCGGCTGGAGCGCGGCCCACGCAGGGCCGGGGGCTCGGGAAACTCCCGCACCCGAGCGCCGCCGCCCGCCCACTCGGTGCGAAAACCCGAAACACTTGGCTCAAAGTCGCTCCCCGGCCCCACTGGGGCACCGGGCGGCCAGGGCAGCCTCCTCACCCCGCCGCGGCTCTGCCCCGCGTGTTACGCCGCTTTCATTCCTCCGCCGCCGGCGGGACGCTGCCCCGACGGGCCCAGCCCTGCTCCCCGCCCGGGGCCCCGGAGCCAGGTGCCCGGGCAGGCGAAGACCCCCCGGGGAAGGGGACGCCTGCCCCCGCCGCAGCGTGCCCTCGCTCCGTCCCCCTGCCCGCGGCTCCGCGCCCTCGAAGCTGCAACATCTGGAGGCTCAACAAAAGCTGCCCTCGGGCTGAATGGGCCGGATTAGGGTCCGCTCCCCCTGCACACACCCCGCTGGAGCCTATTGATGTGCAGATGCCCATGGGGCCGCGGGGGCTGGAGCCTGGGAGAACACACACGGCCGCCCCTGACCCTCCCCGCGGCCCCTGGGGCCGGGTGCAAGCTCCAGCCCGCGGGAGGAATTGCCGATGGATGGCTGCATCCACCGTCAGCGAGGGATACCCAGGCCCTAGAAGAGCCCGCGGGAGCATGGCCACGCCAGCCCACTGGAGATACAGCTGAGCTCCCGTGGCAGTAGGCACGGCCCCTGAGAGCGGCATGCCTTTTCCTGGCGGAGAAGATGTCCCACTGGCATTATAGTTCCCTGCAAGCCAGGCCCGGCCTTGACCTGCTTTTGTGCTCTATAGAGCAGGCCAAGCACAGGCATGGCAGGGAAGGAGGAGCTGACACACGGAGCACACCAGGCCCAGGCACCCTTTGCCACAGCCACGGGCCATGCTGGACACGGCAAGGTCTCCACATGCTGCTGCCAGCCTGTCTCCAATCCCACAGGCCGAGGTTCACACAAAGTTGGAGGGCTGTCCAGGCCAGGCCGGAGGGGGATGGCAGGGGGGCATGGTGAGGAAAGGCCAGGGAGGTCAGCCAGCACCCAGCATTCGGGGAAGCTGAGGGGCAGGGAAGCAACTTTAGCACAAACGAAGGAGAGAGAAGGTGGTGGCACACAGCAGCCCCTGTCCTGCTCCCACTTGCCCCCATGGCCCCTCACTGCAGGAATGGTACTCTGTCCCCAGTCTGTATGTGAACACACTACTAGGATGGCAAATCAGTGGGACCGGATGGAACCAGCAGAAAGCCAGTTTCCAAAACCTCTCCCAGAGGCACCCGAGGATCCATCCATGCCCTACCTCACAGCACCCCCACCCCTCCTGCCACCTCTTGTCCTGCTCCTCACCTGGCTGCTTGCCTTCCCCCCAGGCGCTGATTTCCTTACCTGCCTCTCCCCTTGCCTCCTCCCTCGCCGGCGCCTCCCAAGCCGGCTGGCAGCCCACTGCTGCTGCTCCCTCCCGGGGCTGCCGTTCCCCGTCCTCCCTTTACTCCTCCCTTCTAGATCTGACACTTTCCCCCTCCTCCCCACTCTCAAACCCAAGCTCCCCCCGCACACCCCGCCGGCCTCCCTTTCAGAGGAAGAAAGAACAAACAAAACAAGAGATTAAATTTGCTTTCTACTCAAGAGCCCCCAGCGCCAGGGGTGCAGAGTTGCCCGAAGTAAATTGGGAGGAATCCATCCTCCTTCCAGCTCCCTTCCCACTCCCAGGCTGCAATATCCCTCCTTTACTGTGAAAAAAGGAAGCATCAGGATTATCTACTCCCTTCCTAGCTCCTGCCTCCTCCTTCACTGGGGCAGGTGCGGAAGGCTTTGTCCTCACTAAGAGATCTTTGGGGGCGTCGGGATGGCGGCAGAGCCCAGCTGTCCTCCCCATGACTGGCAAAGAGGGGCCCCATGGCCAACCTGGGATGCAAGTATGGCGAGGGTGGGATGCAGACCTTGCTGCTACCCAGAAGAGAAGAGATACCGGCCACCATCAGAGCACTTGCCCCTCAGCTGAGCAGAGTGCAAGCCTCACTGTGGATTTGAAAGGGAAAGAACTGTTCCCCTGCTGTCTCACCTTTGTTCCAGCCCAGAAGAGCAGGGCTCACTGAAAGGGTGCAGTGTTCAACCAGACCTGCCCAGTGCCCCAGGAGTGAGCAGGATGGTGGAAGGAGGAGCAGGAGGCCGGGGCTGGGAATGCTAACTATGCAGAGAGAAGCTCTACCTGCAGCTCCCCCCCCGCGCAGGCCCGGGGCTGCAGCAGAGGAGAAGCCCCTGCCAGGGGTGTTCACTGCCGCGGGCGCCTGGAGGGGGCCGGGTGTGGTGGGAGCAGGCCGGGAGCGGCAGCAGGCAGAGGGACTGGGATGCGGAGCGCCTGCACAGCACTCCGGATGCAATGTGAATGGCCCCCGCCCCAGAGCCCCGGGCGAGGCGCGGCGGGCCCCGGCCTGCCCGCGCAGCCACAGCAGCACCCGGATCGCTGCCCTGGGAGGCACGCTTACCTCCCGCTCGGGCAGCTCCTGCCTGCCCTCGCACAGCCCCTGTACCACAGGCAGCGGCTCCTCAGCAGCGCCCTTCTGCCCAGCCCTGCCCCGGCAGCGAGAGGGAACGCCCGGGCTGCCCTGCTGCTCCTCCGAGCCAGCGGCTCCCCAGGGCAGGAGCCCTTCCCTCTGCTCCCCCAGCCGCCCCGGGGCTCCCCGAACCGTCCTTGCCCCTGCTCCGAGGTATGCATCATGTGCTCCAGCTGAGGCATGGCCACGCCGGGCTTACCCATGCTTTGGGAGCAGTCCAGACCTCCTGCAGCCCGCCGCCAACAGCACTGCTCCAGGAGAGGAACCCTCTCCCTGCTCCAGCGGACCTCCACAGCCTCTCCACACGCTTTTCCTGGCCACCATACCTTGTTCCCAGCACCAAACCGAGTGCATTGAGACCCAGCCAGGCCCTCTCCAGCCAGGGCAGGAACAGGCAGGCTGCTGGGGAGCACAGGCACAGCAGGGGCATTTTTAGGATGTTCCTGGGGGTGGAGGGAAGATGGCAAGCCAGAAGGCAGCTACACAGCCTGTCCTCCTCTGTGAAACATGAGAGGCACAGCAAGCAGCGGGCAAGGCTGGAAGCAGCTCCTGGGCAAGGGGCACAGTGGGTACCAGGAGCCATGGCACAGCACGCAAGCCTCCCGGCTCTACCCAGCCCTGCAGTCATGGCCCTGGGCCCCTCTGCCCTCCCTCCTCAGTCTCCTTGCTCACCAGACAAGCGCAGCCAGCAGTAAGACGAGAGGTTTCCCAATACTGCCGGCTTCCAACCCCAGCGCGGGTGCGGGGCAGAAGTGCTGTTCACAGCAGGTTATCCTCCCTCCCCCACATTCTTCCCAGGAGCAAGCAGCTCCTGCTTCAGCAGGGATCAGGGGAGACAGCCACTGGGACAGAAAAAGGCACCCGTGTCCCCTCTCTTGCTGGAAGAAACTGACAGCAGATACCAGGGAAGGGGCAGGCAGGACCCGGGTCTTGTCTCGTGCTTGGGACACCCTGCCTTCAGTGACAACAGGGCAAGGGCCAGGGGTTAGGGAATGTCATGCCAGCAGAGCTGGGCAGCTGCACAAACACCAGTGCATGCTCACACCGACCTCTGAGGCGTGGGCAGGAGCCCAAAGCTGGCTGCCTGCCGGCCACCCTTCCATGCACAAGCAACCTTCATTCCTGGGAAAGCGCAGCCACTTGAGCTGGCCATGTGCTGGCACTCCACTCCTCCAAAATCCTCTTTTTGCAGGAAATTCTCTCTTTTTTTTTTTTTTTGTAGGCTCCATCGCTCAGCCTGAATGGCCTTCGCTCTCTACGGCTCAGTAGTAGTCAGGTGAGCAGTTAATGTTTAGGGAGAGCTGGCAGTGGAAATTTTGCCATCACATTACCATGTTTCCTCCAGCCCTGCAAGCACAGAGGGGAGCAGCTCTGTTTTCCCACAACACCACAGTCGGCAGCAAGGCTCATGGCAGGGTGGGTGTCTTAGCCTGTTGTCTTTTCTAGAGCTAATGTGCACCTGCAGAGGGATGCTGAGGCACACCCACACTGTCTGTGGGGCCCAAGAAGGGGCACAGGGATGGCCCCAGGCTTGCTGCCCCCTCCACTGCCTCCCCCCCAGGCATTACAAGTGAAGAAGTAGCCTGGCTGTTCCCAGTAAAGAGCTGCAGGGCAGCCAGGAGAGGAGTGATTTCATGGAGCCATGGTGCCTGTTGTCTTACCTAGCTGTAAGGTGACAGAAACTGCAAATTCTTCTCCCAGGTCTCATTTTTGGAACAGGGACTTCAGCTGACCTGTTCAGACTGCCTCAGTAGAAGCCCAACACAACAACTTCCCAGGTTTGCGGAAGGTGAGAAAGGGCCAAAAGCCGTGACAAGAGCTGCACAACCAGACTGGCAACTCGGAAAAGGCACCACACTTTGAAGAGAGGCAACTGGGGACAATCACTTTTGCTCTTACAAAGAGCTGTGAGGGGACAGGCTGGTTCGTCATTCAGCAGATCACCTTTAAAGTGTGTACTGCAGCACCCATCAGACAAAATGCCTTATGATTCAGGGTCACCTCCCCGTCCCACTCCCCATGCCTGAAATGCTGCCACTTGAGGGGGGCGTGCCAGCCGGCAGATACCACACAGGCAGTGCAGAGCAGGAGAGCTGCAGGAATTTACAGAGGCGGAATGGAATTTGGCCAGGAGAGCAGGATTAAAACCCCATGCTCCGGATTACCATGCCGTCCCTCCCTCCCCAGTCTTATGATAAGCAAACCTTAAGTGGGAGTTTCACCTTTGTATTTCCCTGGAAAGAGCAAACTGTGCCGAACAGCCACCATGTTCTAGAAATCCAGCAGTACCCACAGAGTTGGATACCAACACATGTTGTAAAAGAAGGAAGCATCCTCATCTCCCCCCTGCCCCCAGACACCACCAAGCTACTGAGAAAACTCCAGAAAGGATCCTCCTGGGACAACAGGCAGCTGTGCCTCAGTTACAGCTCATTCTCAAACCTCCAGCTCTCCTCGGGCCCGTAAGATTACCACACAAAATTCTGATGCTCCGAGTTCAGTTTTTTATTCTGCAGAGGTCACACTGAAAAGCCATCTCCTTCTCTGGCAGGACCACAGCACTTGGGGAAGAGGAACTAGAAGTCTCTGAAGGGTGCTGAGAAGCTCCAAGCTTGGCTGAAGTGGGGACTCTTGTCACCATGCCGTTTCCTTGTTTCCAGAGGAAAGCAGCAAGCTCAGGCTGGGTCTGACACAGGAATGCCTTGCCGCTTACCTCTCCTTGTCTGACACCCAGAAATGTATCAGGGGAGCAGCTCCTCTTGGCAGGGACTCTGATCACAAGGCCCTCCTAGACACAGTCTGCTTTTGCAGAGTCAGTCTCCCTGCCTGCAACCAGGTGCTGGGTTCAGCTGTCCGGCACAGCCGCAGCCATGGGGCATGCAGGGCACACGCGGGGAGACCAGTGCCACAGCAGAGCGGGCAAGTGTGGCGTAGGAGGCTTAAGCCTACCAGACATCCTGCAGTGCTTACAAGCTGGGCAGCTGCATTTCGCCGCAACTCTCAGGCAAAGTAAAGGGGGCCCATCCACACAGCAACACAGCCCCCAAGTGCTCTCACTCCTCCTAAGCCCGAGAAGAAGCTGGAAGGTTCCCGAGTGCTGGTTTGCACTCCTCTGCATGTGCTGCATTTATCTCTCCCCGCAGTAGGAAAAGAGCAGGATAGACCCTGAAGGCTTGTGTGTGTCGAGCTGCAGCACGCTGGACACACTGCTCAGGACACCCACCCAGACGTGCCAACACTACCGGCTGGATCTCACTCCGGGCTAGAACTAGAGATCGCCTCTCAGGGCCAAACCACCCTCTGCCAGCAGGAAGCCCCTCACCCAAAGGCTGTCCAACCCTTCGGCTGGACATGGCTCTGGAGCAGTCCACCTTCCCCAGCATTCAGCTAGCCCTGTGACCACAGTGCCAGGCTCAAGGTGAGGGAGTACCCTGCATGTCCATGGTGGTCATGGGTTTACCACTTGAGCCCCTTTCCTGCACACCTTGGTGGGGTAACCAGTGCTGCTCCAACCTGGCACCTGAAGGTGACTCCAGTGCCTCCTCCTGCCATGAGACCTTGACAATGTGCTGCTGAGACCCCCAAGAAACTCACAGAGGAGGTAAGTGTTTAACGCACTGCTTCCAGCTTCACCTCCCTGGACTACAAGTCGTTTGATGCTAAGAGGATACTCAGCAGGTGAAGTATCAACACTGACTGGCCTTCTTCTGGGCCTGGTGAAGCACAAGCCTAACTGAGGACAGACACAGAGGCTACAGAGTCCTGGATCAAATCTCATCCCCACGCCTCCCTGGCCAGCATGGCTTGGCACAGGAGGGACCAGGCCTGGGCACTGTGCAGGAGGACCCCAACTGCCTCTTGAAACAGGAGTGGCATTGGGGCTCATCTCCAGCTCCCTTCCTCTCTGATGGGATTAGGTTTCTGCTATCTGCGTTTTTGCTGATGTCTGTGCTGCAGCTAATGGCCAGCTCTGAATGCATTAGGTTCACCGTGTCCTGGTCTCTGGATGTGCTATGGGCATCAATACCTGTTCTCCCCTGCCACTTCCTGACACTTTCACTGCTGCGGGCTTGCAGCAGTTCCTGGGGTCAGAGCTGAGCAGGGTCAGCAGCTGGAAGCTCCAGCTTTTATCCAAGTCAGCCTGCAGCAAGCCCTCCACCAGTTCCAGCTCTGCCATCAGCACAGCTGGAACACCCAGCAGGCATCATGCTGATACAGCAAGGGGTGGGAATTTCATCCTGTGCAGTACTGGCACACTAAGTTTCCAGCTAGCTGTGCCCATGGGTAGGGACTAACCCCATGTCCCAAATCCCCCCGCTCCCCTGAAACGCTCTTGAACATCCTGGTGGGACGAGGGAGACCATATCCCAGGTCAACAGGCCAAACACATGCTTGTCGAGTCTGCATCACCTCAGGCAAAATTAATTAGGTTAATTACAGCAAAAAATGAGAGAAAGGGACTCCAACAACCCCAGACTGGCACTCTACCTGGAAAAGCTCCCAAGAGGTACGACACCATCCACCTCTGGGGAGGTGCCAGGGGCATGGCTGTGAGCCAGGCTGTCAGGTGCCTGCTGTGCACTGTTACTAGCAGAACTGGGTAAGTGTTTTTGGCTGAATAGTTATTGATTGAAAACTGCAGTTTCCAGACAGCTCAGAGCTATTTGCTCCTTCACTACAAGTTTTGGACAAGAACAAAATGCTTTGTTTTCCAAGCAAAAAAGTCTCATTTTGCACTGTTTTGTTTGTAATTGAGCTGCATTACATTTAAAAGAAAAGATAAAGGGTCTCTCAGATTTGTCTGTGTTGAGGTTTTTTTCCCTCCAGCTTTTCATTTTGGGCACTAAATCAAGCAATTAATTATTTGTCCAGCTCTGGTCTCCAGACAAGCTGAGAGCATCATGAGCTAAAAGGCTGGAGCAGCTCTGCCCAAGCAGCAGTGCTGAGGGTGGTGTTGATTTTTTTGTGCTGCAGGCTCCTTTCAGGCCTTAGCTCAAGCTCCCTCGGGGTTAGCAAACACTCCCTGGGGGGAGGAGAGCAGGGCCCTGTGCGAGGAATGGCAGATATTCCACCACAAGGGATCCATCCACCCCAGTGGGCAGCAGTTCAGGATACACAAGGTCACTGTCACTGCTTGGAGGACATGCTAGGAGCAGGGCTTCCCATGCCAACTGCCCAGCACAGAGTCATAGAATATCCTGAGTTGGAAGGGACTCACAAGGATCATCAAGGCCAACTCCCAGCTCAGCACAGGACAACCTCAAAAATCACACCATGTGCCTGAGAGCATTGTCCATAAGCTTCTTGAACTCTGTCAGGCTTGGTGCTGTAACCACTTTCCTGGGGAGCCTGTTCCAGTGCCCAACCTCCCTCTGGGTTTTTCCTAATAACCAGCCTAATCCTCTGCTGATGCAGCTTCATGCCATTGGCTCATGACACCATGGTCCCTCACTAGTCCTGCTAGTATCGGTCACTGGAGCAACTCTTCCAATGCCAAACTCTAGTCCAGCAGCCAGGCACACACAAGGCACCGACCGACAAAGAAAGGCAATCCCTTCACTTCCTCTGTGTGAAAAGCAGCTGAGCTCACAGATGCAGCCTGGTACCTCTTCCACAAGGGACTAGCCCAGACTGGGAGCTGTGCTCAAGCAGCCACTCCTATATCTTCCCTGTCCAGAGCTATTCCTGGCACCAATGCCCTCAGTGCCCAAGCGAAGCTGAAAGCAGAGCTCATCCACACAGGAATGGAATAACTGCACTATAAATAGCAAACCAGAATGGCTCAGGGCAGGCTCTAAAAACCCAAGCAGCAATAGTGCCATCCACTCAGGGTGCCCTGGGCATTTTGTAAGGCCAGAAGTGATACTGAGCTACAGAGAAGCCTGCACATTGCCAAGAGGCTCTGACAACACCGTGGAGGAAAAACTGCTGTCCAGGCTAAGACACAAAACTTACCAGCAAAAAAAGCGTATAGGGCATCTTGCAAACTGGAAATTAGGTAGCGACTGATGAGGGCAAAAAAAGGTGGGGAAATGGATCCCAGAGGGGAGGCAGTTCCCAAAGCCAGGGAGTGGAAAGGAGAACACTCCCAACATCCAAACCCATTACTAACCATTCCCAGCCCTCCTCCCCTCCTGCTGCTCGTTGTGCTCCGGTCCCTGGGGCTTCTCACACTGCTGAGCTAAACCTTGAACTTGCACACCAAAGGACAAAGGCAGGGAAGAAACAGCATAGTTCAACTCAACCAGGCAGCAGATGAATGGCTGAGGACAAAAGCTCACGTCTTCTGCAATCCACAGCAACCTCTGTGCAGTGCCCAGCCTGCACCAGGAGTGGGACAGAGGCATAAGACCTCAGACTGTCCTGTGATCAGGTCTTCCAGGATGCTTCCAGAAAGAGTCTTACGCTTCCCACCAGACTCATCCTCACTACTCCCTCTTCCCTGCTGATGCCTCCATCTGGATCCACCTTCCCCTTCTCACTGACACTGGATGTCCTATAAAGGGATCTCGGCCTCCCCAGAAGAGAATATGACCGGCCTCATGCAGCACTGCCAGGCACCAGCCTCCCACTCTTGGGAGGGAGCCCTGCTCTTTCAGCAGTGCTGCACCATGGCTCACTTGGGCATACACTGGGAATAAGAGCAAAGAAGAGACTCTTGGGAAATCAAGAGAGGGGTGTATGCACAGGGAAGGCACAGACCTAAACCAAATCACCCAGCATATCAACACACATGCACACCCACACAGAGAAGCAGTTGCTTCCTCTGACAGAAAGGGTTTTCTTGTCAGAATAGGAAGACAGCACTCAAAAAAACCAAAATAAAACCACCAAACCCCTGCTTTGTTGCTCCTGGAACATCAAAACCAGACAGGACACAAAAAGCAACGATAGCGAATGCTAACTACAAACCCACCTCGAGAAATCTGTAAACCCACAGCTCACTTTGCTTCTCCCCCACAGCTCTCCTGTCACCCCTTGCCCTTCCTCCTCAGCACAGCAAGCAGGAAGAGAGGTAGAGGTCTCAAGTTTGGCCAAGTTTCCACTCAGGGAACAGAAGCTTGATAACAGGCTGGACAGGATGTGAGCACCCATTGAGGAACAGGATTAGTAACCCCTTAATCTGCACATTTTGGAATCTAAGCACTTTGCTCTGCTCTTTAATTAAACCATGGAGTGTAAAGATTGCCAGAAGGTAGAGAACAAGGAGGAAGAAGGAAAGGAAAGAAGAGGCTGTGGCTTAAAGGCTGTTCCTTGTGGCTTAAATGCAAGGAGGGAGGTGTTACTAGCAGGGATGTATTTCACCTCAAGTGCTTTCTACTGGGGCTGGTGAGCATCCTATTGCCTTCCCTGATCCAGTCTATGGGAGTGTCAAGGGCAGGATGAAGGGCAAAACTGCGTGATGGCCAGGGGATGACAAAGGAGGGAGCAAGGAGATCTATCAGACTGGACAAAGCTTTACCTGTGGCAGCTTTGTCTGGCTGGCCATGACTCCCCTTCCACGTCTCCTGCCTCCTGGGAAACAATACGAGCGCCAGAGCACGTTTGTCTCTACTTCAAACACCTGTCTGCACAAAAGGGCCTTGTTCCAGCACTTTATCTGGCTCCAAGGTGGGGAGGGGCTGGTGCCTCGCTGCCCTGGCACCCAGGCAGGACGTTCAGCTCCATGCCGGGCTCCTTTGGATCTGCCTGGCAGGGGGAGATTTCCTGACACAGGTACAGAGGGAAACCTTTTAGCACAGCCCATGACAAACACAGCAGTTCAAAAAATGCCCTGCTTCCCTCAAGCTGTGCTCAGGCACACGTGCCTGTGCAGAGCAGGCAGCAAGCCCGAGGCTCTGGAAGCTACCTGAGCAGTGAGGATAGGAGCCCCACAGCACGGCATGGGGAGAAAGGCAGCTGGTGCCAGAGCTGGGAACAGGAGTGCCAAAGAATGGCCTCACCTCCCGAAATGCTCTGCCACCAGCTCTGCCCCACCAGACCAAGGCAGGGGGTGCGTGTGTGCAGGGGCAGCCTGTCACTCCAGCGTTCCTCTCTTCCCTCACTCCTATTCTTTGGAATTCCTCTCCTCTGTTTGCTTTGTTTCAAACCTCAATGAACAGGAAGAAAAGGGAAGGAGCCTTGACAAATCCGATCAAGGCGTAGACAAGCTGAGGCTCCCTCCTGCTGGCATGCCAAGCCCTACACTAATGAGGGGCAGGGAGAGAGGTGGCCACTGAGAACAGTGGCCCCAAAGAAACACTTGATGTAAAGGACAGAGGGAAAAGACACTGCTAGGACAGAACAACACCAGCACAAGCTCCCAGCCTTCACAAGGAGGCCTTCCCATTTTCCCTGGCCCCAAGAGCTTGTTCCAGCTCCTCAGTCCAGGTCCCAGTGACTTACTGCCCACTACACAAGAAATAAGCAATAGACCATAGTAGTGTTTGGGGAGAAGGACCCAGACGTGCACACTCAGGTGAACAGCCACAGAAATGGGGTCACACTTTATTCAAAGGATTCATGTGGAGAATCTGGTCCTTCCCCCCCAAGAACTGAGCTATGGGGGCTTACAAGTGCCAGTGTTCTCTCCAGAACCTCCCACAGCTGAGAAATACCCACAGAGCCAAGCCCTTCTGCATGCAATTATCCCCTGTTTACTGATTTAGAAGCACTAAAACAGCAAGGGAGCAACCACATGTAAACCATCTACTTAACACACATGATAACTAACCTTTGAAGGCTGCCAATGTTGCAGGAGTGGCTAGGAACCGCTGGAGAAGTTGGCACGGCCTGGTGGTGCCTGTGAGGACCCCCTCTAACCAAGGATTCTCAGCTTGAAGGGCAGATAAGACATCTCAGCTGTACTTGAGAGTTTTGGAGCTTGCTGTCACCTGAAACCCAAAAGACAGTCACGTGAAGAGCTACTGCATAAGAGAGCTCTGAGGACAGGCCCCTGCACATCCAAGAGTCAGAGATAAGAGCACCTAACACCTTGGTCCTGTCCCTATCCTCCAGCCTGTCACAAAGCATGGCTCGGTGTCACCCAAGGCTACCCAGACAGCCCAGGGCAGAATGACTACCTGCATGCTGCATGTTCCCAGTCCCAGATCACTGCACTGTCCTTGGCACGTTTCCCACCCACGCAAGGAGGGCTGTACACGTGTCCCCAGGATTGCTGGCAAAGCCACAGCCACCATGTTCCATCGCAACGCATGTGAGTCCTCACACCAATCCTTCAGCAGGAGGAGGAACTGGGGGAGGGATGCAAGTTCTCTGGCCCCCTCCCAAACATGACAGCAGCAGCAAGTGTCTAACTTGTGAGGCAATAAAGGAATTAACTATCGTGTCCAGTAACCTGAGCCCCCGTGACATGCCCTGGGCAGCCCCATAATGGCAGTGAGGAGAGTCTGTCCAAAGAGATGCATACAGGGAGAGAGAAGGAGTAAAGGCAGAGGAGAGAGAAAGCAGGCAAAGAACACCACGCACGCAACTTGTGCTGAAGAGAGTAGAGCAGTCTGCACATGTTACTCCTCCTCAGAGGAAATCCTCTTCCTCTGCTGGGATCTTGGCAGTGCACCCCCTCCTCCAACTCCCACAGAGCTGGGCACACAACTGCAGGATGAAATGGATAAGCCCTTTTCCCAGGAGGCTAGAAGGATTATTATCTCCTTATCAGGAGAGAGCCCAAAACAGAAGCACAGTCACACAAATATGCTGGGGCAAAGGAATCGGAGAAGAATTGGGAATTTTGTTTTAAAGACCCTCTATCCACACAGCATTGCTCTAAGATGCAGCAGGAGCAGGACCTTAAAAGCAGGTAAAAACCTACTAAAAGCATGTGTCTGGTCTGTCCCACCTGTTTTAAAGGCCCAAACAGAGAAACAAGTGTGCAGTGTGCTGTATTACTGCACCCTCCAGCCACAGCAGACCCCAGGCCTGCCTGGCACAGCACAATATGACAGAGGGAGGCAACATCAATCTCAGCGAGGGCTGGAAATAAAAAATAGTAACAACAGCTGCTACCTGAACAGTGAAATCCAGCAATTCTAAGAGTGAAGTACAGCACTGCACTGCTCAGCAAAACCCTCCTTCAGCAACAAGGCCCATCAAAACTTCTGCTTTGTGAGTCTCCCTCAGATTCTGGCTACAAGGTGGCAGCCAGTGAGAGAGGACAGGTATGGACCCTACAGCACAAGTCAGTAAACAGACATCTGTCTCCTCATCATCCCCACTCTGCTTGTCCTGATCAGCTCCTGCCTCAGACCAAAGGGGTCTCAGAGGCCAAACTCAAAGATGGATACTTCTGGAGCAGTAGAAACAGGATACAAACCAGAGTGCCAAACCTTCCTGGTATACACCCCACAACCCTTGCCCTGGTGCTACCGGAGCTTTACATTTCCAGCAGGTAAGAGCCAAGTCCCTCCACCTGGGCTAGGAAGCAGAAGCTGCTGGCAACAACACTGAGTACTTTCAGTAGCAAAGAGCTTGAAAAGCAAAGGCCCCTCAGCAGAGCTAATACTCAGTGGAGAGACCCAGATGTGTGCCTGTCATACACAGCAGCGCTGTCCACTGGGATCCACCACAGCGGCACTGGGACAGCAGAGTTCCCATTCGCACAGGGCAGGAGCCTCATCTCCAGGATGGAGCCCACACCTTACAGCTGCAACCCAGCCACCAGCAGTCGTTTACACAACATCACACAGGACCTGCAAGATCTGCAGCGTGGTGGGACCGATCTCCAGGTCTGCTGCCTTCTCCAGGTGGGGTCAGGGGGGCTTAGGGTGACGCTGGGGGAAAGGAAGGTCAGAAACCACAAGCAGTTACTCCTCACACACCCAAAAGCAGTTGTAGTGCCCTCTCCCTCAGGGCCCAGCTGCATGTCTCCCTTGGAGTGTTTCCATCAACTCAGGCCACCAGAGAACTACGTGTCCCAAAGTTTTTTCCAACTGCATCACATGGTTATTAAAAGACATGGCCTCTCCCTTTCAGCCTTTGGCACAGGCAGATTTGAGTATTACAGGAGAGGCTGCACATTGCTAATGAATCAGGGAAGGGAGTTATCCAAGTAACAATCTGTGGCTCTAAATGGCTTTCTGGAAAAGGCATCTGGAGGCAGGAGGCAGTCAGTATCTCGCAGCAGGGCTCTGCACACACTGCCAGACATGTTGTTCCTCCTGGGAAGCCAAAAAGAGTCTTTCTCCAGAGATGCCAAATCTGAGCCAAGCTGGGAAGGGCAGGGGCACCCTGACAGAGAACAGCAACAAAATGCCTCCAAGCCAAAACACACATTAAAAGGCCCCTTAAGCTTGTTTGACCTGGGTTTCCCTTCCCCTCAGACTAATGCTTCAAGTAACAGACCTGTCAGCAACACTTCAGGAACTTAGGTACTACACCACCAGCTTCCCCTGCCAGCTGTTGCCTTTCCAGACCCCAGGAGGGCTGTCCAAGATCAGAAGTACAAGCTGCCACCACCAGCATTGCCATGCTCAGAGCATGGTGTGCTTCACTGCCCTTGTGTCCTCATTTGGACAGAGATTTGGAGCTCTCCTGAAAGGTATTGGCCTCCAGAGGGATATCATGAGTGAATGAGGCCTTCCATTCTAGGCAGGGTTCACGTAACAGGGACTAAAATACTCCCTGGACATGCCTCCATCTACAGGTTATTTGGAGCAAGTCATAGTTTATCCCTAGCTATCCTAAAGTATTGGCTGAGCTCATCCAGAAGCAAAGAGACTACACAGCCAAACCATGGCGTGAGAGCTGAGAAGGGCAGGAAGGGATGCCCTGAAGAGACAGGGCCAGAAAGGCCATCTCATTCTTCATCACAACTGCTTGCTTTCAACCACAGCCAAGAAGATCCACATCCCTGACCTCATACTGCCAGGCTACTTCCCTTCTGGCAGTGGAAGGTGAGCAGGAAGATAAGGTTGGGGAGAATATCCACTTCCCACCCCAACTATCCATCTCCCAAGACACAGCCAAGCATCACTATACTCAGTCTGTTCTCCCACATCCTGCTCCCCAGCTCCAACCCTGGCAGGTACTGTAGAAAAACATCCTCACTTACCCCAGGACTCTGAAAGATGCGTTTTGAGGCTTATTCAGGATGAACTGCCTTGTACCCATGGTAGCGCTGCGCCTGGGGTCAGGCTTCCCAGAAATGGTGTGGTCTCATGGATCTGAGCAAAGAGCAAGGCACTGGCAGGCAAGCTAGCTGGACTTCAGCTCTGTACCCGCAGATGGGCTGGCAGAACGTTTGCTTTTTTTTGGTTTGCTTCTTTTCTTACCATTAGTGCTGAGCCTGCACCCCTCATCATCAGAGCATTGGAAGTATTTGGCCTCGGTTACAGCCAGTGGATTTCCAGTAAGCACAAGCCCTCAGCACCCAGACTGACAGTAAGTGCTAAGGAAAGAGCTGCTCCAAGATCATTCTGGGCACAGTCAAGAGACAAACTAGTCCCTCAACCTAGGCTTTCACCTGCTATCCTGCCACCACACACATCGTGGGACCGTAAGCCAAGGGAATTTAAGTCTTGCCCAGTCTCACGGACTTGCTGTTGCTCTGAGAAGCCGCCTATCCTACAGTGCTCCCTTGCAGCACATTTACCATAAAAAGGCAGCATGATGCTATTCAAACTGTCCTCCAAACTCACTTACTGCAGGCAGGAGATGAACAAAAGGGGACATGACAGTGGGTGGGACAGCGTTGGGGGCAAGGGGTGAAGAGAAAGCATCTGCCAAAATGCTCCTTACTCAGGGACAGAATCTAGCTGTGCTGTTCAGAGTAGCCCAAGGATTTTGTGCATCAAGCTTCACCTCTGGCTGAAGACAAGGTGTCTTTGGCAGTCTCCTACGCAGCCAGCTCTCAGATTGCTGTCTGGCAGAGCTAGAGCTTCTCGTTGAAGGAGAGCAGCTCTGGCAGTCTGCACTGGATATGCCCCTAGAGTCATCAGCAGCACACACCTACCCCAGTAAACTGTGCTGGAGACCTCTGTCACGGGCTTCAGGTGCTATCTCACCCACCTTCACACCTACACTAGCAGCCCAGCCACCCTGAAATTCAGAGATGCTCGCAGGTAGCACTGCATGTGAACGGAAAGTTGGGTCTAATCCATGTGATTCTGACTAAAAAGGTTTGTTTAGCGCCAGACTGCTTGCCAGCGGTATCTCGTGACCTTTTTGAACTCAGCCTGCTGGAAAACAAACCCTCGGGGGAAGAGGAGAGATCAGGAAGGATAAAGTGCCTGCCCATGCAACTGTAATTCCCGCCGAGGAAGCCGCAGGCACACACTGTGCCCATTGTGCGGAGGTAACCGGACAGGAGGAAGGAGGGGCGGCTCGGCCCAGCTCCGTGCGCACCCGAGAGGCCACGAAGCGCCTCCTGGCCCACGGGCACCGCCGATCTTTGCCCCGGGCAGCGTGCGCGGCCAGGCCCGGCTACGGGCAGGGACGCTGGCCGGCAGCCTCGGCTGAGCGGGAGGCAGAGCCGGGGCAGGGCACAGCACGGAGGGATGGAGGGAGGCCGCGGGACCGGGCACAGGCTGGAGCCACTTCTGCAACAGGCTGCAGCCAGGCGGGCCCCGCGCCTCCTCCCGCCTGCGAACGGGGACACCCGTGCTAGTGCGGCAAACACGGAGCGCGGCGGGGGCCGTGCGAGTCCTGCGTGGGCTCCGGGAGAGCCCCCACTGCACGGCCCGACCACCGCCCCTCTGCTCCCCGCTCCGGCCCCCCGGCCCCGGGCGGGGACAGACACTGTCACACACGGACGCGAGGACGAAAGCCCCCGTCCCCGAGGCCCCCCCGACCTTTCCCAGCCCTCCAGGGCAGCACCTCCCCTGCTCCGCACTCAGCGACTGGGCACGGGCCGTTCAGCCCCGAGCGGAGCGGGGCTGTCCCTGCCCCCTCGGTCACACCTCACCCTTCCCCACGCAGTGCCCTCGCCAGGTGCAGAGCGAGGCTCCCCGCTGCCGGGCAAGCAGCAACCCGAGTGCCCATGGGAGCCGCCCCGGGGGCACCGGCCCTCCCGGCTGGGACGCGGGGTGCCGCACGCCGCTCCCCGGCGG
>VYXC01008162.1:630492-649198 GCA_013397175.1 Platysteira castanea
CCGGGAACTTTTTACCGGTGCCGCAGCCAGCCCCGGCAGCTTCCCCGAGCAGCCCCCGACGGGCGGCTGGTACCCCGCACGCCGCCCCCAGCCACCCCGCGGACCGCCAGACCCACGCGTGGGCAGACCCCCGACCGCCGCAACGCTCNGCGGCTGCGCCTGCTGTGCCAGCGCTACCAGGAGTACGTGAGGCGGCACCCGGCCGCCACGGCCCAGCTGGAGGGCACCGTGCGGGGGCTCTCCTACCNGCCCCCCAAAACTGACCGCACCCCGGCTCCTCACCCGGCAGCAACTGCGTCCCCACTCGGGACACCCTCAGCCCGCCCTTACCTGCCCGNTCGTCCCTCCGGCCGGGGTCTGGGCCGGGGGCGCGCGGGCACCGGGGCCCAGCGGGGAGCGGGGGCTCCCCCGGCGCCGGGCGCTCGCTGTAGCCGCTCTTTTCCCTCCGCAGGTCGCTTCACGGACTCGCACGCGCTGTCGGAGCTGGGTAGGTGGGCAGTGGGGCTGGGGCTGGTGCGCTGCCCTTGCCCGGGTGCATGCGGGTCCACTCCCCGGGCCCTGCTTTTGTCCGTGACCGGCTGCATTCTCGGGCAGCTCCTGGGAGCAGTCTGCACGTCTTGCTGCCCTCCTTCCCTCGTCCCCAGTCGGGGACAGAGGCAGCAGGGCCGGTTTGGCTTGCTTTCTCTGCATCCATTCTGCGGTGTTCTCCTCCTTTTCCAGTGTACTCTGCGTCCAACCTCCTAGTGCTGTTAAACGACTGGATTCTCCGAAAGGACCTGCAGCAAAGCCTGACAGTGGTAAGACTGGAGTGTGTGGGAGGAGGATTTGGGACACATGCTTTCCTCCTTGCAGGAGCTTTCAGGGAGTGTCTGTAGAAACTTGACAAGGCCTTTGCTGTGGCCTCTCTTTATGGTCAAGTATGGAGAAGCCAGAGGCAACCTCCAAATGCGAGTAAAACAGCAAGCCCTGCCCCATAGGTCCTGGCTTGGAGGTGTGTCCAGAGCACTCCCTGGACCACAGAAATCAGGCCCTGACTTGTACCAGCAGCTCCACAGGCTTTTTTGAGAAGCTCAGAACTTGAGCTAGGTAGAAGTGTTGGTGAATAAACCATTGCTGTTTACATAGCAGTGGCTCTGGAGCACTGAAGCTCTGATTCCATCTGTCAGACTCTTCCTTTGCATATTCTATTGAGTAAAACAAATATAAGTGCCTTGATACTATGTCTCTCTTGCATGAGCCCCAGGCCAGTTTCCAGCATTGTTAGACCCTTTGAGGAATGGGGAAGAGGTTGGCTTTTTCCCGACAAGGCTCTTCTGTTACAAACCTGCACAGTGTGTGTGGGTTGGGGGTAGGCAGCTCCTTGAATGGAGCATCAAGTGTGTAACAAACAGAAATGCAGAAGACTTGCTTCCCTGGTGGTTAAAGTTGAAGAGAATTTCAGCTGTATTATCTTTATTGATGCTTTTCAGTGGGTTAAACCCTGTGGTTGGCAGCAGTTGTAAGTTCCTGTGTGGAGAGCAGAGACCTAGACTGGAAGAGCACCCACTGTCTTGGGGTTCATGCCTGAAATTTAGACTGATGCTGTGTTCAGCAAGCATTCACCTGGTGTGCCTGTGGACTCTGGGTCCTCTTCCCTCCACTCCAAGCACACTCCCTCATCAGCTCTAACCAGAGAGGAGGTTGTCTTGTGTCTCAGCTCTGGGATGAGGAGGGGAGAGTTTTGCTGTGATGCTCAGGAGCAGTACCACAACCCAGGAGGCTATCCTGCTGTGTCAGCTGGGGTAGAGGCAATATAAAACACAGATGTGATGTTCTCCCTGTTTTTGGAGTAGTAACCCCATGTGATACTGTGATGTCTCAGTCTGCCCCTGCTTGGAGGTAGATAAGTGGGCTTGTGTGTAGGCTCCAGCTGCAGTGAAGACATTGCTTTTTGTTTCTGGAGCTGTGACTTCCAAGGCCATCTGGTGCTTATCTCTGAGGGTCCCACCAGACTGGGCTGTGCTTCTGCCCTCTTTAACTCCCACGAAGAACCTGCATCCTGTCCCCCTCCTCCCCTCTGTGTTTTGCAGTCGCTGCCCCAGCAGAAGCTGCTGACCTGGCTGAGTGTGCTAGAATGCGTGGAGGTCTTTGCAGAGATGGGGACAGCCAGGGTGTGGGGGGAGATGGGCCGGTGGACCATCATTGTCCTCATCCAGCTGGCTAAGTAAGTGCCGTGGGCAGAGGGGAAGGGGCAGCGTGCGCTCGGAAAGGGGACCTGGAGGGCACTCCATAGTACCCCAGAAACAATCCCACACAGGACTGAGCCGCCAGTCCCTGAAGCTGGGGGAATTTGGAGCCCCACGATGTAATGGATGCTGTGCCACAGAAGGGAGCACTTACACCTCTCACCTTGCCAGTTGCGCTGAGGAGACCTGAGTGTTTCCCTCTTCTGTGGAAGCCATCTCTCCAGTGCAACAGGAACACAACTCTGTAGTCTGGTATTGAAGACTTCCATGTGTCTGTTCACAGAGCCATCCTTCGTCTCCTGCTCCTGCTGTGGTACAAAGCTGGCATCCAGATGTCTCCTCCCATCGTGCCACTGAACAGGGAGAAGCAACAGCCTCTCCACCCTCAAGGTGAGCCCATGGTGTTGTCATCATTGGCTTGGTACCTTGCTCAGCTACATGTCTTGTCCTGCTAGAATTACTCATCAGAGCAGCGGCTTGTGCAGCACATGGAACCATAAGGTATCAGTCTTATCAAGGCTGAGCTGTGTTGAACTTTCCACTCTTTGCAGAAGACGAGTTAGCTTAGTGGCAGGGTTGTCCTACTATATGGAAGGAGGGGATGGAGAAGGCTAAGCTGGGAATTTCTGCCTGAACCATGAGTCAGGCTGCACGTGCCCTGGTCTTATGATGAGGAGAGGCCCTAGACCTGGGCAGTGTCAGGCAGATTCACCTTTTCACCCTCTGCCTACTGTTAGCCCCCGCAGAACTGTCCAGTTTGCACTAAATCAGCCTTTCAGTCTGCTCTTCTTGGTGGCAGCGTAGGGGAGGGTGCTGCCAGCTCTGGGGTGTGAAGCGTGTTGCTTTGAAGCCTGGCTCCTGTGGCTATTTTCTTCCGCAGGCATGGAAGACAGCTCCTCAGGGAAGGATCAGACCTATGTTGGCAGGCGTTCCAGCCGTGTTGTGCGCTCTCTCCAGAGCAGTAAGTAACCGAGCCTGTTTTCAGCCTGAGGTGTTCCTGCTCTGTGCCTTCATGAATGATACGGGTGTGAGCAGTAAAGGGTAGAACCTTGTATTGGGACACATCTTGCCACTCACTGGGTGTACTGTGGGTGGGTGGGGGTATCAGAGCAACCAGAGATGTGCTGCAAGGCTAGCACTTAAATTGTGTTTCCCCTGTGAGCCGTGCAACAGGAACAACTCTTCATCATGGTTATGCTTTGAGGAGCACAGATCTTACAAGTACCTCTTCAAGCTTTCCTGTTTCACACCTTCACAGTGCAGAAAGCAGGGAAACATGATAGGAAGGTGTCCTGGTTTTGTCTGGGATAGAGTTAGTTTTCTTCCTAGTAACTGGTACAGTGCTAAATTTTGGGTTTGGTATGAGAATAATGTTGACAACACACTGATGTTGTAGGTTGTTGAGAAGTAGTGGGAACTCTAAGTCAAGGACTTTTCAGTTTCCTGGGTTCTGCTAGTGAGGAGATGCACAAAAAGCTGGGAGGGAGCATAGTCAGGAGGGATGACCTGAATTGGCTGAAGGGATCTTCCATACCATAGAATGTCATTGCCCAGGGTATAAACCGGAGGGGTTGGCTGGGAGAGGCCAATCGGTGTTTGGGAATGGGATGGGCATCAGTCTGTGGGTGGTGAGCAGTTGTATTGTGCATCAGTTGTGTTTCTTGGGTTTTCTTATCTTTCTTTTCATTATTGTCATTATTGTTATTATTTTTGTTATTTTATTTCAGTTATTAAACTGTTCTGTGTCAATGCAGGAGTTTTACCTTTTTCTGATTGTTCTCCCCATCCCACTGGCCGGGAGGGGTGAGGGGCTCCAAGGCCAGGTGGAGAGAACTAGCAGTCATGTGATACGTAGTTTCCAGCTGGGACAAAGCTTTTATTTGTGTTAGTGACCAGACCTGCTTTTTTCAGCCCCGTCCCTGCAGTCCCGGCACTGGGGGTCCCCCCAGCAGAGGGAGGAATCGCAGAGCCGAAGAGCGGAAGAGATGAACCAGCCTCCCACTCCTCTGGGTCTCCAAGAAACCATCGCAGAATCCCTCTACATTACCCGCCCCCTGCTCCACCGTATCCTGCCCTTCCCCGTGCGGGCTCCCGCCGCTCGCGGGTGCCGGCAGAGGGTGCTGCGGGCTCGGCCCGGGTGCTGGCAGTGCCTCGCCAGCTCTGTTCCCTGCGCGGCTCTGCTTGAGCATGGGCCTCGGACTCTTCCCTTTCTTACACTTGGATGGCTAGACTCAGCTGCTGGAGCTGTGGGTGCAAGTCCTCCAGCCCTTTTCCCCGGGGCCCCCAACCCTGCCTTAGGGTGTATTTGCCTGCACTTGGCAGAACTTTGTGGGTATCCAGGGGATTGCTTCTCTGCGTGCCTCGTCAGGAATCTCGCATCTTTTTGTTCCTTGACTGTGTGTTCCTAGTATTGAGTTTAGGAGTATGGGGCCAGAGATCATGGAAGCCCTGGCTCCTCTCGGCAGTCCTGGACATCTCGAGGTCAGTCTGATTAAGAGTCTTTCTTGGTGCTTGGTTGGTGGTGGCTGGGCATTGCACTACCCCATTCCCCAGTTCTGGGCAGGCCCTACTGGGAGAAATACGCACTGGGGCTGGTCCTTAGCTTGGAGATTGGCACATCTGCAACACTTACAGTGCTCTCTGTTCTGAGCTGGTGTGGTCCGCTCTGCATGGAGCTGAGAGTGGAGGGCTTTAGAAACCCACTTTCTTTTCCCTGCTGGCTACTGTTGCTGTGACTTAGCTCTCTGCCCTCCTCCTTCCAGTCTGAGCTTGCTGAGTGATCTGAAAGACCTGAACAGACGAGAGCGGGCGGAGCTGAGGCGACGAACCATCCTACTGCTGTACTACCTGCTGAGATCTCCTTTCTATGACCGATACTCAGAGTAAGGGGCCCTTGCTGGGCTTTTGCTGAAAATTTCCCTTTTAACTGAAATAGCGTGAGCGGACTGAGTGGGTAGATCTGAAGGTGTATGGGTGCCTATGACCAGGTTAACCTGAGCCCTTGTGTAATCACTGCCATTGCTGTTTGTGTGTTCAACAGCTGGGGCAGGAGATGTCCAGCTGGACTTGTTCATACTCTCTTCCTTCCTAGGGGCAGGATCCTCCTCCTTCTGCGCTTGCTGGCTGATTATGTGCCTGGAGTTGGCTTCGTCACACGTAAGTGGGTCCCACTTACATCCCCATTTCTGTCTGGTGAAGAAAAATGAGGGCTGTTTGGAACATTTGTCAGTTGGTTTCCAATCCAGGGAAGGAATTGGGAAGTCCCTAGAGAGGTTAGCACTAGAGCACCCTGTGTTGATGCTTGAGTAATTTTTAAATGCTGAAGGAAAAGATTAATTGCTTCCTGGCTTGAGGACAGTAGTAAACCTCTGTGTGCCCTGAGGCTGCAGAGCTCGGTGCTTCCTTTCTGCACCTCAGCTGGTGCACCAGGGCCCCACTTTGCAGCCCTGTTGTGAACTCTTTTCCTTGATCCCTAGTCTGCAGTGCAGACAGGAGGGGTAAATGGGTGCCTGGAAGTATTGAACCAGGCAGAAACTGACTGTAAATCAAAGGGCCAAACCAGGTCTATGTTCTAGTCCTTCACCAGAGGATCCCTTTATTATAGGCCAGCATTTCACTTCCCCCCACTCTTCCCCTGATGATGTGAATCCTTTTATGGAGTGATTCATGGCAGTGATGTGACATTACATCAGCCTGGCATCATGGGATTGCCCTTTCTTTGGAGAGGGCACAAAGCTGGCTAGCTCAGGAGCCACTTGCTCCAGTTAGTGATTTCAGAGAGGCTTTGGAGCCTGCATTAAGCCCTGTGCAACATAAGCAGTTTCGCTCTACAGCAGATGCTTCTGTTTGCACCTGCTCACTATTGCTGAGTTATCTTCCATCTTCCCACTGTCACAGCAGTGTCCTCTTGACTCTCTGCATGTGGGTTTTCCCCTTGCACATTGTAGACTCCCCTTCCCACTGGAGTTTGAACATGTCAGCTCTGAGGGGGTGGTTGGTGTCCCACACCATGGCCATGCTGACCATGTCTCACACCCCTTTTGGTCCTGCTCTGATCTCTGGCACCACACTGCAGTGTTGCCTCACACCTCAGCAAAAGTAACTGTTCTATTCTTGGGTTCATCTGAGTTGTTTAAGTAGAGATTTGGGGTTGTTTGGATCATAAAGAGAAGGGAGGATATATCCCATAGACACACAACTTTAAATTCTTGCATTTCTACATGTGTGATCCCTCTGTTCTCTTGTTTCAGGGCCACTGATGGATTACTTGCCTGCTTGGCAGAAAATCTATTTCTATAACTGGGGCTGATGAGAAGATGATTATTCTCTGCTAAAATCATGGCTGGACATTTCTAAGGAGGGCAAGCAGGCTGGGGGAGGGATGTTGATAATGTCTAATTTTCTGTTAAATCATAGATGAGAAGCTCCTGTTCTGCACAGTGGGGAGAGCATTGTATGTGATTATTTTAACAGATCTGGGTGTGAATGATGGACACTAAATGTGTGGGGAGACCCTGGCCAGCTATTTCTCTGGATCATTCTGTGGCTGCAGTGATGGTGATGGGGCAACCTCTTTTTTGAAGCACTTGGTTTTTCTTCTTTTGTACAGCTGCGCTATAATAAAGCCAGGCAGCGTAGTGGTTTTTTGGAGAGCACTGTCTCACATGTCAAGGTGCTGAGGTTGACCTGCAGCCTGCTTGTGTTGGCCGTGCCTGGCCCATCTGCCCGGAGTGGATTTGTCTGTCCAATAAACTGGAGAGAATGGAGCTGAAGGGCCTCTCCCTCTTTGCATGGGATCCCCTGTATCTGGTTGCCAGCAGGTCTCTCTCTGTCAGAAAGAGCAGCTTTTGCAGTTGTCTACCCTGGGATACGCTGTATTAGAAGCCTTTTGCTCTGGCCTCTGTCAGTCAGGGCCCCGTGTGTTGCTCAGCTGATGGCTATAGCCTCTGTAATTCCCAGTGCCTGCCTCAGTCCCCAGAGTCCTGGGGTTCCCCTGGGAGTACACAGAGCTGCAGTGTACAGGCTGCTTTCCTGGCACCTAATACGTGTTGAAAGGGTTTGTAGAATGGCTGCCAGCCAGTGCTTGGGGGCTTGGCCAAGGGCAGAGGAGAAGCTATAAAATCAGCAAATACTGCTGTGCCACATTTAATAAAGGGCCCAGGAGAGGCCTTTTTCTCCTAACTGGGGGACAGTTGAGGCACCAGTCTGCAGTGAGCTTCTGTGGAGGCTCCCTTGGCCAGGACAAAGGCTTAGTCAGCCGGTGGCACTGGATTGCCCCACAGGCAGCTGTTTGGGTAGAAAAGTGTGCCCCAGGTGGGTGTCAGGAACATTCCTGCCTGAACCATCCCTGAGGGATTCTCAGGCTGCAGGGGTCACAGTCTTCTTGCCTCAGCACCCAGCATTGGAAATGTAGTCCCACACACATGTCCCTCATGGGCCACCACAGCTGGGGACCACAGGACTTTGCCAGTGTGAGGGGTCTGTGTTGCCACCTCAGCTGGCAAGGCTCTACAACACGGTAACAGCAGCATGGAGAAGCCATGAGTAAGGAACTACGCTCCCTTTGCTCAGTCTTTTAGCAGAGGAAGATGCTGAAGTGTTGGCTCCTGGGGCAGGGTGGTACTGATATGAGATGCAAGGGTCTGCATTTGGAGGGTTTGAGAGGAAGGCACAAGCAGGTGTTGAGGGACAGGGACAGCCCAGCAGCTGGCAGGGCCCAGGCAAAGGCAGCCCAGAACCTGAAGGGGACAAGGTAGGAAGGGACAGCCTCAGCACCTGGGAGGGGCCATGTCCCCTGCCCCACCCAGCAGGTGTCCTGGGCAACCAGGGTGGCTCCTCTGTGACCTCGCTGCTGTGGAACCAGTGGAACCGGTCAGTGTGCACCATGCTGTGCTGCCTGCTGCTGCTCGCCCTGCTGCTGGGGGCTGCCCTCCCACAGCCTGTGCGCCACAGGTGATGGCACTTCCCTCCTCCTACTCCTCCCTGCCCCAGTACCTGCAGGTACCCCAGGGCCCCTGACATGGCCTGGCACATGAGGCACCAGGCCTCGAGAGCTGGCCAGACCAGGTGGAAGACTCAGCACACAGGAGCTCTTGTGCCAGCCTGTGTAAGTGCTGTAGGACCTTGGCTCACTCCTGGCCCTGGTTTTCCTCTGTAGGGACAGCTACTCAGTTCCTGAGGATTTCTCTGCTCCCCTGGAGCTTCCACAGAAGCACTTTGGCCTGGTGGATGGTACAGTGCTCTCCTTGCCCCTCTGAGCCCCCTTTCCATGCACTCACCCTTCCAGGTGGGCGGTTGTCCCTAACCCCGGGAGCAGCTGAGCCCAGCCTCTGCTGTGCCCGCAGATTATGGCATCAAACCCAAGCAGCCTCGCTTCAGAACGCGGGCGGCCCCGGAGCGGCCGGCAGAGCTGCGCAGAGCTGGCAAAAGCAAGCGCGACGGGCTGGACTTGCTGGAGTACTACGAGGACGCGCACCTGTGAGCCAGCGTGCCCCCGTGCCCACCACAGCCCAGCAGGTGAGGGCTGGAGCAACAGCTGCCAGAAATCCCTTTGGATCATCATAGGATCCCTGGCCGCCCAGGATTGCAGCCAGGGCTCTTGGACCAATACTGAGAAGCTCCAGCTCCTCTTGAGGTCCCAAGGGAAAGAAGGAGCCAGGGCCCAAACCCCTTGTAGTGGGCAACAAACAGCACAGAAGCTCTGCTCCATGAACCACCATATTTAATAGTTGTTGCCATCACAGCAGATCCAGCTGAAGCACAGAGACCACTGGCTGCAGGGACCGGGAGTGCTCTTCTACCTCCCTGGTGCTTTGCACGGCTCCCTGCAGGCTTTAGCCCTTCCCTGCCCCACTTCGGGCAGACACCCAGCTTTGTGCAGGGGCTGAGCCCCACTGACCTGGGGTGTCCCTGCCCTGCCTCTGCCACCTGCAGCTTGGGGGAGAGGGGCAGAGAAAGGCTTCCCTCTCAAGGGTATAGTTACTGCAGGGAGGTATGAGGGGAATTTTTCTCTCTTCCCCAGGGCATGGATACAAGATGGAAGGGGTAGGGATGGGGACAGAGGCAGGGGAAAGCTGTCTAGTCTCATTCTGGCTCTGGCAGAGGAGATGCTGGGGCTTCCTCTGCCACCCCTGCCCAGCAGCCATCTCCCCAGGGCCTGGCAGGGAGGAGATCCCCTCTCCCAGGCAGGAGCCAGCATGTGGGTCTTGTTTTCTGTAGCTGCTGTCTCATCATACTGCAAGAGACTGACTCTGCCACTGCAATTAAAAGTCACCCCAGATGGATGTGACGGGAAGCTGTGCCATGGTCACAAGGAGGAGATGCTGTCACCCCAGCCTGCAGCTGGAAAGGGCATGAGCACGCTACTGCCCCCCCCCCCCTCAGCTGCTCACAAGCAGGGCACCCAGCGGGTGCTTCTCCAGTAGAATAAACTAAGAATATTTTGTACAATAAACACAATTTGTCCAGCCCTCCCCCCTCCCGTCCCCCCAGCCCGAGGAAGGGGAGTCACGAAAAGAGGCGGCGCTCCGTGCCCCGGGGAGCCCTGCCCCGGGCCCGCTCCTCCTCCAGGCTCAAAGCAGCTCTTGTCCATGCACGACACGGGGAAGGGGCGAGGCTGCAGCCCTGGCTGTGCAGGAGGGGCCTGTGCCAGCCCCTACTCCAGGTAGATGTCCTCTGTGGGGCATGTGTACTCCACATACTCCTTGTAGAATTGCTGAAAAGCCCTCCTGCAACACAGCACCAGGCAAAGCTTAGCATCAGCCTCCCCACAAGGTAATTATAGACCCTCATTTCCATCCTGACCCTCACTCCCTACCCTGTGGCCTGTTTGACCCCCTACCCCCTGGCCCCTCCTGCATTAGCCCCCAGAGCTGCCCTCAGAGCCACAGGGTCTCCATCCTTGCTCTGATTCCCTGCACAGTGCATGACTTTCAGCCATCTGCCTGCAAAGCCTTACACTGGGACTTGTTCCAGTACTGTCAGGAATATGATGCCCATAGCCCTGTCAGCCCTGGCTCTCATGCCAAGCATCTCACTTGAGGGAAGAGGTGCCAACCTGAGGCCAGGTCCAAGCCCCACACATAGGGGGAGATGGCAGGATTCAGCCTGGCTGTCCTGTTCCTCCTGCCCTTCATGAGCCAGCCTTCCCTGCCCAGCCAGGACTCACCCTACAGACTCTGCCAGTGGCTTCGTAGACTCCTCCGAGACGAAGACATGACAGGCAAATCTGTGGTCAGCAGGGTGCTTGGTGATGAACCCAAAATATCTGAGGGCAAAGAGAGTGGGTGTGACTGGACCAGCAGACCAGCAGGCACAGCCTCTCTGAGGTGTACCCACCCTTAAGCATAGGGGTTTGGGACCTGAAACTCCCCCAGTAAATCCTGGTGGCCACCCCAGGGTCATGCCACAGCCTATGTCTGCAGCACTGGGCTCACAGGGGAAAGGGAGCCCTCCAAACTGGGGCTCGGGGAAACCTCCTCTGTCCCTCCTAGCCCCAGCCGTACTACGTCCAGGGAGCAGGAAGGCAGCAAAGCCTCTCTGCTGAGCTACTGGTGTCGAGAGCTGCACCACACTTCCTTGCTACTCACTTGTTGTTCTTTGGATGGTACCCACAAAAGGAAATGTTCTTCAGCTGGAAAAAATGGCTACACTTGTTTACCTGGGGGAGAGAGAGGGGAACTGTCAGACCTTTCCTCCCCACCCACTGCAGGGCAGCTGGTCTCTGGCCACTGGAAATGAGCACTTGGAGACTGAGGAGTGAAATTAATTGAAGTCTAATCCTGGGCTGCTATCAGCAGCAGTTTCAGGATTGCTCCAAGCACCTGAACAAAGGGAGCTTTTCCAGGCAGCCCTGCTGGTTCTCACCCCAGCTGTCTTTACCGTCAGTAGCTCCTGCAGCATTTCCCTGGAGGCCCTGACTCAGACTGTACTCAGGCTAGAGTCAGTACTGCTGTTCACTAGCACACACAGCCCTCCTTCTTCACTGAAAAGGCTCTCAGAAACACCAGCAGACAGAAGGTGAATAGATAACTTAGAACTAAACAAGTCATTCAAGCCGGGGTGTCAAAGGGTCCCAGCCAGAAATAAAAACTTATTTATACAAAAAGTGCAACTAAGTTGACGGCATCCTCTAGATACAGGCAAGATTTGTAGAAAACTCAGCCCAGCACTGGCACAGCATGCAGAGCCATGAGCTACTCCTAGCCCCCAGCTGGACAGGAGGTTTCCCAACAGCTTGTTGCAAAGCCCTCTCTTGCCTCTGCTCAGCATCCCAATGTGCTTTACTAGGCTACTTATGCAGAATGCTAATCAGCAGCCTGCCCTTGCCAGATAAAGAGATTACAGGGCAGATCTGGAGGACACCACTCAAAATAGTAGCAGAAAGGTTTAGAAGCAGCTGACAGATTACCGGGTACGGCTCAGCTCACGGCATCCCAGTGCAGTGACGTGCCTGGCAGCTGTGAGAGCATCAGCCGGCAGTACCACCCAGAGCTGGGGCCTCCTGAGGCATGGGGAACCCTGATAGTGGGCCTAAAATGCTGATGATGGTGTTTCTCGCACCCTCAGACGTGGGGTGGAGACCCTTAATTTTCATATGCAAACATGGCCTGTAGCACAGAGGGCACGAGCCAGCTCAGAGCAGCAATCAGGGAAGGGGTGTGATGAGCAGGGAGCAGGGCACTACCTTGCTGTGCTCCTTGGAGTCGTCAGCTTTCACAGCAATCTTGACCCCGCGCACGCTGATCTCCAGGACGCAGCTGGAGGGTGGGTTAAAGTGCACAGTGAGGCGGCGCGTGGTGGCAATCTGCGGAAGAGACAGACAAAGCCGTGGGACTTGTGAGAAGTGATGATGATTCCCCACTGAGGCTCTGCCCTGCTGCCAGAAGGAGAGGGTGCTCCTGCTCCCTGGCACGGTGTGGGACACTACCTTCTGCATGGCCGCACAGAGCACATCATTGCCCTTGTGATAGGGAACCTGCACGGAGCCAAGGAACTTCACCCGGAACTGGTCCACCCAGTCGCTGCTCTTGGCCAGAGCTGGAAGAGAGAGTACACGGCAGGGATCATCTCTGGTGACCAGGTATGTGGCCTGAGCTCCACCTCCCCTCTCCCTCTCCCAACCCCTGCACTTCTCCCTGCCCAGGAAAAGCTTCCCTCAACACCAGGTACCAACTCCCAGCATGACAGCAGAAGCTGCTCACTGTTTCCTGCTGGATGCCCAGTTCGGTTTTCCGCCAGCCCTCTGCTCAGCACCAGACTGCTCAGCAGGGAGGATGTGGTACAAGATGGGGACATCAGCAGGCTGCACACAGAGGCTTGGTACCTGTTACATGGTCTGGGTCCTTGGTGACTTCAATAGCATAGTAGGCAGGAAAGATGCCCCGATCTCCTGTGCGCATGTTGTAGGCCTCATACCAATAATCTTCTGCCTGCACCTCCACCAGCAAAGGATCATCCACCTCCAGCTCCAGCTCGTCCGCGTGGCGAGGCACAAACCTGGGCAGAGAGGCACTAGTGGGTGGGCCAGCAGTGCTGGTGGCCTTCTCACTGGCACACTGCTGGGGCACCACCACCCACCCAGGCAGTGCCCTGGTAGCCACGGGGACCTGACACATTAAATAAAGTGCTGGAGGAGGTTTGGGCTCAGCAGGCAGCAGCATCCTGGCACCTAATGCAAGGGTATCCCCTACTGCACCACCCAAACTGCTCCTCAGAGGCCCCAACTGCCCTCAGAGGTCCTGCCCAGGCAGCAGCCTGGGCAAATGTTGCTCCTGGGCAGGGCATGAGCTACAGGCACTGGTTTGTTCCCCAGGGCTTCCCATACTGGAAACACTGGGGCTTGTGCTAGCCCCACCTTGGCGGGAGTGCAGCACCAGGTCTCCCCTGCAAGGGGCTGGGGACACTGCCTGTGCCTGCAAGCTCACCTAAAGACAGCACGGTGAGTCTGCTCCTGCTCCTCCCCGTTGATCATGCAGGAGAACAACCCAAAGGACTCGGCACCTGGGGATGAAGGCAGAGGAGGACATGTCAGCACTGATGGATCATCATCACAGCCAAGAGAAGGACACTGGCCAGGCAGTCTGCTGAGGCTCCTGCAGGATGGCTCATCCAAGACAAAGCTATGTGCTGCCACAGGAGGAAAGGCATGGCCGGAGCCACTGAACAACCTCAAACACCTACTGCCATCCCCACCTGACACTCACAAAGTTTTTCCAAGCTTCACCACACCTCCTGGACCACCAGGGACAAAGCCACAGGCTGCAGCAAGCAGAACTGGAGCTTATGTCTGCTGGTGGCTTCCTATCTCCAGAGCGTGTACCAGGGACAGGCAGGGCTGCCCAGGCAGGCAGCCACCAGCCCGCCTCCCCCCCCGTGCCCAGCACTCACTGGAGGAGCGTGCCCGGCCACTCATGAAGACATTGAGGAACTTCTTGGAGAAGTGGATGTCTGCCTCGGGGGTGGAGTCCTCAGAGAGGCAGACTGAGTCACGCTTCAGCGCATCCTCCTCGTACTCCTCGCCAATGGCCGACTCATAGGGTGAAGAGATGCAATTGTCGTAGACTGTGGCCGAGTCGCTCTCATCACTGTAGCCCGAGTAGCACTGCTTGAGGCTGACCAGCTCCAGCTGCACATTCTCATCCACCACCAGTGTGTATTTGACAGAGTCATAGGAGAGGGCACTGGTGTCCGAACTCACAGAGGCTCTCTGAAGGTTGTGCCCTGGCCGGGAGCCACCACTCCCACCACCACAGGAGGCCCTGGGTAGGTTTGTCTTGTCAGGGGAGGACATGTAGTCCAGCACCTCGTCCTCCTCGCTGATGGAGGGGTTGGTTTTCCCTGCCAGGGCCGAATAGCCGGAGGTGTCAATGTCAGAGCTGATGGACATGCGGTTCTCACTGGACTGAGACAGGAACGGCTTGTCAGTCTCCAGGGGGTCGGAGTTCTTCTGCACAGGTGTCAGATAGATCTCCTCCGTGGCCTCCAGCCTCACATCCGTCTGGTAGCGGATGCGGTCCCGGTGGGCCTCGGGGCCCCTCGTTACCACCACGACGCTGGCACCATGTGGTGGGGCCCGGCTGGTGGCCTGGTGCTTCTCGGGCGGCCGGGACGAGGCAACGCAGGCTGGGGCCATCTGTGTGGCTGCTGTGCGCCGGCATGGGCTCTCCGTGGATGTGCCCCGGTCTTTGGTGGAGGTTGTGCTGTTTTGGTGATTGACCTCATCACTCAGGCAAACATGGTCATGGGGAGGGGTCTGCTCACCTGTAGGGAGAGGAGAGCAGCACTGACAGCCACGCAGAGAGGGATGCTCCCTGACAGGGAAGGTGTCCAGGGATGCTGCCCAGACTCACGGAATCATAAAATCATTTCAGTTGGAAAAGACCTCTAAAATTCTCAAGTCCAACCGTTAACACTGTCAAGTCCACCACTAAACCGTGTCTCTAAGCACCACATCTACACAATTTTGAACACTTCCAGGGACGGTGATTCCATCAATTCCCTGTTCCAATGCTTGACCAACCTTTCAGTGAAGAAGGTTTTTCTAATATCCAATCTAGACCTTCCCCGAGGCAACTTGAGGCTACTTCCTCTTGTCCTACTGCTTGCTCCTTGGGAGAAGAGAGCAACCCCCAGCTCACTAACAACCTCCTTTCAGGTAACTGTAGAGAGCAAGATGGACACGCACCCTGCATCCGCGTGGTATGTTTTCCCCAACCTCCTGCTCCAGCACCACTTGCCTTAGGCTCCTAAGGCCTAAGGGCGCAAGGAGCTGACTCTGGCCAAAAGCCTGAGAACTCACCCGTTTTCAGAGGGGACGATGACCGGGACACCCGCTCCTGCCAACTGTGCTTTTTCCCCAGAGAGTTGTTATTCAGAGTGTCCTGAGGAGAAGAACAAAGCTGCCTTATAGCCCAAACAGTAAACAGCATGTGGCAGGGTGGCACCCATCCCTCCCTGGGTCCACAGCACCCCACTCAGCTCCCCTCTCAGCTGGGCATGCTGGGGCACGTGCTTCTGAGGGAGACCCCCCGCCAGCCCCACATCTCACCATGCTGCTGCTGAAAGAGCTGGCATGATGGCTGAAGCAGGGTGGGCAAGGAGCCAGCTGGGCTGCATTCATCCACCAGGGGAACTCGGCTGCAGGAGCCCATAGCTGGACAGTCCCAAGACAAAAAATTCAAGGCCTGAGCCTGCCTGCATGCTTTGCTCCCATCCTGCCAGCCCTGCCTACCTTCAAACCACCCAACTTAATGAAATGGGGGAAATCCCAAGGACCAGGTGTTTCCCTGCTGCTCAGCTGGAAGCCAGCCACTGGATAGACTAATGCCTGCCCCTGGAGACATCCATACTGGGGGTATTCAGGAGCACACACAGATAGTATGGATGCATACTAATCCATACATGAACACGCACACACATTTACAGCTCACTAGCAGATGTCAATCCTGAGCAGCTGGAGAGGAGAGGCAGGATCAGGCCATCCATGCTCCCATGCTTGGTGAGTTTCTGCAGGTGCTGTGCCCTGCCTTTCCGGCCCTGGGTGGCTGGCCATGCATGTGCACAAGGGAACGCGTGCTCAGCCTTGCTGCAAGACCCGGGGACCAAAGGGCACCAAGTCCCCTCTAATGAGGACCCTCCTGCAGATGGGGGACAAGTCCTCCCTGCCTGCCTCCGCAGGGTGTGACATCCTGCCTGGTGCACTGCCAGCCCTCACCCACTCCTCCATCCCCAAGTTCTCCCTGGCTGCATACTCCCAGCCCCTCCTATGGGCACTGAGTGTTTCTGCCCCAGCTGCAGCAGTGGCATTTTCCACACGGTCATGTTTTGCTTAAGTACCAAAGCTCCGCTGGGACTCCCTGGATTTTCTTATCACCAACCCGCAGCTGTTACCAGCAGCACAGGAGCTGTCCTGTCCTTACTTTGCTTCTCCACTGACACGAAGGAAGCCTTTGCCCCAAAATTCCATCATGTCACACACTGCTGAACCATGCCTGCTGGATCCCTGTCTCCAAGTGGGGAGGGAGAGACCCCCTTCACAGGGCTTCAGCAACCTCCCACCATGGCCTCCATGAGTCCCTCCTGTGCCAAGGCAAGTAACAGCACGTCCCTGCTAGCCTTTCCCAGGGACACGATGGGCCGGGATGTGGGCCAGGCAAGCTGTCACAGTGATGGCCTCTGCGTGCAGAGTGCCACGGGGCCAGCACACACAAGCCAGCCTGGCTGCCTGGACTGGGACAGGAGGCACAGCCCACTGAGCCCACCCATCCCACAGGACCAGAGCACTCAGGGGTCTGTAATGTCCAGCCAGGGTGGAGAGGCCTTCACAAAGTCTTAGAGGATGAACCTAGCTAGTAACAACAGCTGCTTCTTGCCCTCTGGGAAGTTGGGGATGTTCCTCTCATGATTTCCAGGCCACCTGCCTGGGATGATGATCACAGAGCCCAGCAGCAACTGAGACATCACCAGGCTGGATCCTGGCCCCACAAGAGCAGAGGGTGGGATGATGCCCTGCTTTGTGAACGTCCTGTCTGGCAGAGTGCCTGGTGCCCTGACTGGGCATTCAAGAGAGGATGCACGGCCATGGACCCTCTTCTGACTATGTGCAGGAGGCGGGAGCCGGGCAGGCCAAGAGGATGCAGTGTCCCACACAACTGGAGACATATTTCAGGCTGATCCCCAAGGGATGCCCTGCACCTTGTCCTCTCCTCAGTGCACCACATGTAGACAGGGAGAAAGTGCCTCTGGCTAGAGGTAGGCATCCAGAACAGGAACCCCAAGCACCTTACAGCCAGCCTCTCACTAGATCCTACCAACAGCACTATCCTACCCGGCCAGCCATGCCCCAGTCCTGTGCCACCACCCTTGCTGGCTCCAGGCTCCCATTGCCAGCTGCAGCAAAGCCCCCTCTCCCACTCCCCACGTCCTCAGCTCAGCTGTGCCCATGCCTCCCAGTGAGCTCCACAGTTTCCACCATCCCCTTGCAAGGGAACCATCAGCTTCCCCACCCCATCCTACCATCCCTGCAACTCCCCCCACCCCCATCCCTCTCCAAAAGCCTGCTCCCACCCCCGGACACTGGTTGGGACTGAGTGTCTGGGAGAGGGCCCTGCTGTTCCCCACCTCCCCCAGCTGGATGTGGCTGCAACATATCACTTGCTCCTCGGGGTCCCTGCACAGGGTGGGACAAGGCTGCTGCTGTCCCCTTGTCCATTATGCTCAGTGGGGCTCCCCCCGCCTCCCCAGCCCTGCTGCTTTTGTCCCTGGTGCCAGCTGCCTGCAGGCGCCTATCCTTGGCTCTGTGCCTTCCTCCTCCTCCTCCCACCCATGGCCTCAGGCAGAGAGCTGGCATCAGCTGCCGGTGCTGGGCTGGTGACACCCAGCTCCGACTACTCCCCATCTGTCACCCACGGGGACACCTGCCTCTCACTTCATGCTCCTCGGCTGAACGTCACCGCGACGAAAATCCTCCTACTTGGCAGAAGGCAGAGCTGAACGCAGGAGGGTGGCAAAAATAGCCCTGCACGTCCCGCACTTTGCGTGGGTTTGTGAAGTTTGCAGAAGCGACAGGGCAAAGGGACTCCAGCCACTGCCTGGGGGGTCAGCATGCAGGGCACCAAAACACCATCCACCCCAGGGGTGACAGTAACACCATGGCTGTGTGGGGCAGGCAGTTTTGAGTAAAACTATCTAAAATCTTGTACAAAATCTGAGCATGAACAAGACAACAGAACCCCCTTGTCCTCCTGGCCACCATTTTGGGCGTTGCTTTTCTGTCTCTCAAATTTTGCGCAAGGTTCTGACATTAATGCTTCTCTTGCCAAGCTCAGGAGCTGAGGTCACCAGGTCCCCACTGCCGGGTGTGGGGCGCCTGGTGTCACCAACCTGCCCTAGAGCCGGTGCTGCCCCAACCCGGGGCAGCTGGAGCCCAGCCAGCTGTTGGTGCCGGCCCTGGGCTCGCCAGCCCGTGGCGTGGTGCCCCGTCCCGCGATGGCTCATTCACGCGTTCGGCATCCATGCCTCGTTTGCTCCCCATCTCACGGGAGCTCCTCGCAGCTCCCACCCTGCCCCTGCCGCACGGCTCTCTGCCAGGCCACCCGGATCCTGCTGGGACACATCTCAGTCCCGACACGATTCCTGGCGCGTTCCCTCTCCACCTCGGCAGTAGGGATGAAAGAAGGACCCACCCGGCGCCTAAGCCCCCTCAAAGAACCCCTGCCGAGCGCAGTGCTGGGATGCTCGGCGGTGCGCGGGGGCGGCCCGGCAGGGCTGCTCAGGTCCCCGGCACCGGGGGACCCCTGGGGCCGTGGTCGCTCCCTCCGGCTCGGCCTCCGCCGCGCCCGGCCGGGGGAGGCGAGCGGCGGTGAGAAGAGACCCCCGGATGGCGGGGGCGGCTGCCCCGCCGAGCATCGCGGGGACGGGCAGCGGAGCCGAGCCCCGCCATCCCCTTCTATTCCCCCCCGCCCTGCCTCCCTCCATCCGCC